>CAKNYM010045018.1:122244-138165 GCA_932195095.1 Andricus curvator | reverse complement strand
TTTTTTGTGTTGAAAATTAATTCTTTAAACTAAAAATATAACTATTCCATTTTTGATTAAAAATTTATGAGTTTTGTTAAAAATCGTCCTTTTGGTAGAAAATTAATTGATTTCGTTGAAAAATTAAACGTTATTTTATGTTAAGCATTTATATTTATTGGTTGAAAAGTAATCTGATCAGTTGAAACTTCATTTTGTTTTATTGAAAAATTAATTTTTCAAACTGAAAATTAAACTATTATATTTAAGTTGAAAATTTGTCGTTTTTAGTTGAAAATTCAGCTGTTTGCTTGAAAAATCATCTATTTTATTGAAAATGTAAAATACAAATATTATATTTTTGACAAAAATTTAGAAGATTAAAACCTTTTACTACAGGTTATTATTATCCCCTGTTTTATCAGGCGCAAAGTTAGAAAAGTAGATCACGAAATCTAAGGATTTATTTGGCAAATAGTGGATTTGGTCAATGTTCCCAAACCCTCAGATGTTATTCCAAAAACCTGAAAAAAGTTTTTTTCCCCATCTATTTGACTTGGGAAATTTCGAGTACCTGGGGGCACCTGCTAAAATCGAAATAAAAAAAAAACAGAAAAAATGCTATTTCTTTTTTCGGATTTGAACCCACTTCGGGGAATCATTTCCCTCCAGCGCGAAAAAAAAATGTAATGTATTTTTGGACCACCCTACTTCGTACGCTTTTTTGACCCTCGGATTACTTTCGATAAAAAAAGTACACGTGAATTTCGTGATTCTTTTTAGAGTATTAAGAGTAAGCTGATATAAATTGTCTAAATAGTTCTTGTTTATCGCTTTTGATGCAATGACATGTAAGAACGGTATATTGGTCACGGTGAGGTAATATATTTACACGTTTCACAATATTCTCATCTTATTATTTCGATAAAGCTGATAATATTTTCAAATCGCGTTTTTTTATTAAACTTCTCTGTTTGTTACGTTTTTCATTTCTACAGATTTTTTAAATTATTATATACAACACTAAATAATGCGTACATTGTCAAAAAGCAAATATAGTTTCCAACTATCGAATTAAAAAATATTTTGACTAATTACATTAGGGGCCATCCACATAATAGGTAACCATTTTCATCCAATTCCCCCCCCCCCCATCCTCAATATAACAAGTCGTAACAAAAGTGTAACAAAGCGTTTTTTTAAATCTGAGTTTTTTAATTTATGAGTATTTCAGGGCTGCTGCAGGTAATGGAAAACCTGAAAGAATCATAGAAAATTATTATTAAAGCAGAAAATGTTTGGGTAAAAATTGTATTATTTGGTCGAAAATTTTTACATTCTCATCATAATGAGAAGGTATTGGTTTTATGTAAAATTTGACTTAGTCGGTTTCCATCAAATCTGCCCTTTTTGAGACCCGCTGAGTCAGAAAAAACGATTTTTACGAAGGAATCTGACTGTAGTCTGTATTCTATAGTCTGTCTGTAGACTTTAGGCACGATAACTTTCGAAAAAATAATCAGATTGTATTGTGTGAAAATATTTTGTAAAAAACCTATTTTTTGGGTTCAAGGGGTCTTAAAACGTGGACATTTGACAAAAACGGGGGAAGAGGGGGGGGGGGGGATCAAATTTTACAGAAATCTAATACCTTCTCATTATGGGATACCATTAAATATACCATTAAACCATTTCCCTTTCAGGGTAGGCGTGACACTACCCGATTCGGGTAGTGTTTCTAGGTTTTTCTTGTAGTTATAAATAACTACAAGTGTGGGCTCACCACACCCACGATGTGCCAACAGCACTCATGTCAGTATTCTTGAATGGTCACCCATCCAAGTACTAACCGCGTCCAACGCTGCTTAACTTCAGTGATCTGACGAGAACTGGGTTTTTCAGCGTGGTATGGCCGTTGGCATGAGAATGTAAAAAGCTCAAACTCCTACCACAAGAAATAAATTTAAAAAGCTTAAAATACGAATTTTCAAATAAGATCAAATTTCTACCAAAGAAGACGAATTTTCAAAAAAGCAGTTGAATTGAAGAAAAAAGAGATGCATTTTCAACTAGAAATGAAAAACTTAAATTTTGAGTAAAAAATTAATTTTCAAAAAAAAAAAAATAGTTTTTCATTAAATAGTCCATTTTTCAACTGAAGAGATGGATTTTCAACTAAATAATTAATTTTCCAACCAAAAATAAGAATGTTCTACAAATGAAGATTTTTCAGTCAAGAAAGAAAAAAAAAGTTCATCCAAATTGTTGAAATTTCAATAACGAATAATGTAATAGTAGATATTTTAACCAAATATAGAAAATAATTATTAGAATAGAAAATGTGTGGTCGGAAAATTTATTATTTGGTTTAAAATTTGTATATTTTGCTCAAAATTAATTTCTTTTGGTTGAAATTTCGAATATTTTGAAAAAATTCAAATTGACACTTTAAAAATTCAACTGTTTTGTAGAAAATTGATCTGCTTCGGTTGAGGATTCAACTCTTTTTTAAATTTTGGTTGAATTCAACTGTTTTTGGTTCAGAAGTATAACAATTTTTTGTTGGAATATTAACTAATACATTTTACGTTGACAATTCAATTTTTTTGGTTGATTTTTGTTATTGACTTATGATTATGATTTATGTTTTGGTTAAAAATAGAACCATTTTTTTTTTTTAATTATTTTTTTTTTTAAATTCCAGTATTCGATTGGAAATTCATGTTTTTTAATGAAAATGCGTCTTTTTCTGTGGAAAATTAATCTTCCTGGTTGAAATTTAATATTTTCAATTGAAAATTCATTTTCTTGTTTAAAAATTTACCTATTATATTGAAAATTCATTTTATTTGGTTGAAAATTAAAAATTTATATTTTCCTGATAAAAATTTATGTATTTTCTTGAAAAATTCTTCGTTCTTGGTTGAAGATTCCTCATTCTAATTTGTGATTTTAATTTATTATATTTTTTTTACTATATATTATTATATATTTGAAAATTTATAATTTGTCTTTAAAATTGATTTTTTTCATTGAGAACTTGAGTATTATTTTTTAAATTAGTTTTTTGGTAAAAATTACACTGTTTGGTTGAAAATTCATGTATATAAATAAAAATTTCTCTTTTTGTGAGAAAATTAATTTTTTTGGTTGAAAATTTATTTTATTGGTTAAACATTCATTCCTTCGATTGAAACTTTTACCATTTTTTTTTAAGCTTTTTGAAACTAAAACTTTATTTATTCTATTTTAATTGAACGTTTTTCATTTTCTGGTAAAAAAATAATGTCATTAGTAGAAACTTCATCTTTTTGGTTGAGAATGTTTTTTTTTCTTTTGATTGAAAATATTTTCTTTCCCTTCAAACACACATACACACACTTTTTTGTGTTAAAAATCAATTTATTGAACTTAAAATATAACTATTCCATTTTTAATTCAAATTTTAAATTTTTAGTTGAAAATTTATGTGTTTTGTTTAAAATTTGTCCTTTTGGTAAAAAATTAATTTTCTTGGTTGAAAATTTAGCTTTTTTCGAAACGGCAACTATTTAGTTAAAAATGCATTTTTTTTCAGTTGAAGATTCATCATTTTAGGTGAAAATTGTTTGTTTCATTAAAAATTCAACACTTTCTTTGAAAATTCTTGTGTTTTTTGAAACATTGATCATTTTTGGCGAAAAATGGATTTCATTTTATTGAAAAATAAAATGTTATTTCATGTTTATGATTTATATTTTTGGTAGAAAAGTAATCTGATTAGTTGAACCTACATTTTTGTTGATGAATTTTTTTTTTGTAATTAATTTCTTAAGTTCAAAGTATTATATATATATACATATAACTTCATATAGTTCGTTGAAAAATTATCTTTTTGGTTGGAAATTTAATTATTTTGTTGAAAATTTTTTGTATTTTGTTGCAAAATCATCTTTTCACTAGAAAACAAATCTTTGTTGGAAATTCATCTTTTTTGTCGGAAATGCAACTATTTGGTAGAAGAGGTATTTTTTGTGTTGTTGAAGGTTTATCATTTTAAGTAAAAATTCATTCCGTTGGTTTAAAAATTCAATTGATTGGTTGAAAATTCTTGTATTTTGTTAAAAATGTATCTTCTTGGGGAGGAAATCAATATACCGGACTAATAATTTATATTTTGGTCGAAAATTTAATTCTTTGGTTAAAAATTAAACTATTTTGTTGAAAATAAATTTTCTTGTTTTAAAAATTAAGTTTTCAAACTGCCCAATAAACCCAAAAAATGTTTCATGATTTTTTGGCTAGTATCTACTTAAAAAATTAGTAAAAAACTTAATTCTAGTGGATATTTTTTTAAATAACTTAAAGTAATTCCAATTATTTAAAATCCCTTTGAATTTTGTTAAGTTCCTTGAAATTCCTTTAAATTTGTTTGAATTCCCTCAAATTATAAAAATTCTTTGAAATTTATTGTTATTGTTATTATATTATTACCCCTTATAAAATTCCTTGAAAATCCTTGAAATTGCTTGGTGTACTTGAAGCCTGTAAAATCCCTTGAAAATACTGAAATCCTCGAAAATCTTATAGAATTCGTTAAAATCCCTCGAAACCTTTTAAAATAACCTAAAACCTTATAAGTCCTACAAAATCCTATAAATCACCCAAAATTCTAGAAAATATTTTAAAACCGCAAATAATTCATATTAATTCCTTGAAATTATTGAAATCATTGAAAGTTCATAAAAAAATTTTAAAGCTTCTGAAAATGTCTAGGGATCTTTTAAAAAACCCTAAAATCTTCAAAGTAATTTGATATTTTTTGTAATTTCTTCAAATTCTTGAAATCTATTAAAATTCCTTGGACTCTTTTTAAATATCCTAAAATCTTTAAAATTCTTTGAAATCACACGATTTTTGTGAATAAATACTTCGAAATTTCACTAAAAAAATTTCGCGTGAAATAAGATAAAATATAATGATATTCCTTAAAACCATTTGGAATCATTCAAATTTTATCAAATCTTTTGAGATAATTGAAAAGTCAATTAAACACCCTTTTGAGTGCCTTTAACATTCTTTAAAATTACTGAAAGAAAGCCTTTAACATCTCATAAAATCCAATTAAATCCTTTCAAATTCCTTAAAAATCTTTTCAAACATTTGTAATTTTTGGAAATGCTTTGGAATCCTTTCAAATATATTAGCTTAACCCAATAAAATAAGAAATCAGTTATAATAATTTTTCGAGTAATAGTACTTTCAAAATTTGTGAAAAAACTTTGTTTTATGGATATTTCTTCACAGATATGATAATTTTATAACATTATCACTTCACGATATTTTTTTGTAAAATTGAACAAATTTAACATTATATACTATTGATGGCCCGTCCGGAATTTTTTACGAATCTTTACTGTTTCATTTTTCTTTAAAAAAAATAATATAATTTCACTAATTTAGATTTAGAGACTAAATTAAAAAATTAAAAATTTATTCGATTTAAAGAAATAATTTTCTTCTTTTAAAATAATGAGATTGAATGAATTATTTCTGAAATTTGATCTCAAAAATTTTTTTTTTCAATAAAACAAATAATATAAAACATATATTTTCTTAAATGCCGATGAGGAAACAAAGTTGCGAAGTCTGGCAATAAAAATTTGATAAGAAGAACTAATTTTCGTAGACATGTTCCTCACTAAAACGAACAGTTTCCTTGTTCTGAAGGCTACTGCTCTAAAAATCTCAGCATATAAATGGCCCGCCATCAGCATTTCGATACCAGTAGAAAAAAAGTAGTAGTTCTGATTTTTCTCCTGAATTTCTATAAACAACCATTATGAAGTTCTTGATGTTTGCTTCGGTGGTACTTTCTGTTGGTGAGTATAAGTGAAAAAATTGAATTAATTAAAAAAATTATTTGTTATTTCGTATGAAATTAATTTTACAATCTTATTCGCATTAGAACATGATGAATTTACCAACATCTCACAAATTTGATAATTTAATACTATTTTTCCCAGATTGCAACTACATGTTTTGTAAAATATGTTTTCCAATCTGAATAAAAAAAAATAGTAATATTATTAATTATAATTATATAGATAATTTTTTCTATTATGCTGGATTGATTACTTTTTACTCCAAATAGAAAAAATCATTATACCTTGCCCTTTTACTTATTTTTTTTATTATTTAAAATATTTTATCACCTTTGCAACTTATAACACGAATTATTTTTACTTTCGGCTTATAATTAATTGTCAAGGATCGCAAAAAGCATGATATTTCTTGCAATCTCAAGTAGAGACATTTTTAGTAATTTCAAAGACAATCAGGTTTTCAATTTTTTCATTTTTTACGAAATAGTTGAATTTTCAACCAAAAAATATGAATTCTGAGCCTACTGTGACTTTAATTATGTTTTCCAATTCTTCCTCCCCTACTAAGTCAACACTCCACTACTCCTCTTCCCTCACTTCACCCTTTGCGACACTTACCAAATCCTTCTCTGCTACTTCTCCCTTTCGTCGCTTGCGCAGCTAATACTCCCCCTCCTCAACTATAACTTCCCCTCCCATACTCACCGTCATTTCTCATTATTTCCCCCACTTCCCATCACTCACGCTCACGTCCCCCACTTCCCTTCTCTGATTTTTCCTCACTTCCACTACTTCCCTAACCCCCTTTTCCATTCACTTTTCCGACTCTCCCTAATCACTTCCCCTTGCTTCCCATACTCCCACGCATTTTCCATAATTACCCCTGCTACCCCCTCCTCTCATTTCCTCTTCTCTATATCCTTCCCCACTCCTCATTTTCGTTCAATTCTCCTACTTTCTCTCCTCTAATTTTCTCCACTCCTACTTTCCCCCACATTTCCCCTCACTTCCCCTACTTACCTCCCCACATTTTCTCTCACTTCCCCTATTACTCTTCCCCTGTTTTCTCCTCTACTTCCCCCACTTCCTCTGCCATCATTTTCCCTCACTTCTCCTCCTTGGAAAGAAGTGCGACGGACGGACAGACACCATACTGAAACTATAAGGGTTTCTGATTAGGGCTATGGAAAAATAAAAAGGAGAATTTTCAACAAAATTGTAGACCCCTCAACCAAACTAAAATAATTTTCAACTAGTTGCATTTTAAACCAAAAAGGATGGCATTATTCAATTTTAAAACCAAAAAAGTGAATTTTTAATAAAATAGCTTTTTTTACCCAAGTAAGTTGATTTTTAATCAAAACAGATTAATTTTTAACGATCTCTTAAACTAATTCGAACTATTCCAAAGATTTAAAAAAATCTTTTAAAATTAAAAAAAAATTCCTGAAAAGTCTCTTTTATTCTCTTAAAACCTTTCGAAATTCTTAAAAATCTTGTACATTTTTTTCGTAATTTTCAAAAATCTATATTTTGTTCAAATTTTTTTTAAATCTTGTTAAGTTTCAAATTATTTTCAAATCTCTTCAAAACTTTTAAAACTTCAAAATTAAAAAAAAAAAAACTTCATCTCCAACCAAATAGTTGAATTTTTAAACGAAAATTATGAATCCACCAGTTCTATCTTTACCTAAAAAACATGATATATTTTCCAAAAGAGACGAATTTTTTCACAAAAAATTAGAATTTAAAAAAAAGTTAATTTTCAAGCAAATAGTTGAATTTACAGCCAAATACAAAAAATTGTCAATCAAGAAGATACATTTTCTACCAAAACATTCAAAGATTTTAGAAAATCGTTTGGAATAAAAAAAAATACTGAGAAGTCTTACATCGTTTCTTTGAAACTTTTACAAATCTTTTTAAATTTTCATTGAAATATCTATTCCGAAAAATAAAAAATCATTTGAAATTTCCCCAGGAATTTAAATAAAAATGTTTTATTCCCTTAAAACCTTTCGAAATTCTTGAAAATCTTCCACATCTTTTCGTAATTTTGAATAATTTATATTTTATTCAATTTTTTTAAAAATCTTCTTAAGGTTTGAATTATTTTCAAATCTCTTCAAAACTTTTAAAACTTCTAAATATTTTTTAAAATAAATAAACTTTCGTAAATACCTTAAAATCCTGCAAAATTAAAGACAAATTTTGTTGAAATCTTCTAGATTCTTTTTTTTAACCTATTTTAAAATCCAGAAAATTAAAAAATAATCTTTTGAAATAAACCTTAAAAATCAGCGGAACTGAAAATTTTAATTTGTGATTTGTTTTCAAGGCTATATAAATATAATTTTCTAAAGATGCTTGAGAAAATTCAAAACGATTTTTGAAAATTTCAGATTTGTCAAGTCAAAATTTTAACACAAAAAAACTTAATCTCCAACCAAATAGTTGAATTTTCAAACAAAAAGTATGAATCCACCAGTTCTATTTTCACATAAAAAACATGATAATGATATTTTCCAAAAGAGACGAATTTTTTCACAAAAAAATTAAAATTTAAAAAAAATTAATTTTCAAGAAAATAGTTGAATTTTCAACCAAATACAAAAAATTGTTTATCAAGAAGATTCATTTTCTACCAAAACAGTCAAAGATTTCTAAAAATCTTTCCAAATAAAAAAAAATACAGAAGTCTTACATCTTTCCTTTGAAACTTTTATAATTCTTTTTAAATTTTTATTGAAATATTGATTTCGAAAAATGAAAAATCATACGAAATTTCCCCAGGAATCTTGAGAAAAAATTTTGATTCTCATCAAACCTTTCGAAAATCTTGTACATTTTTTTTCGTAATTTTTGAAAATCTACATGTTGTTCAAATTTTTTTGAAATCTTAAGTTTAAAATTAATTTCAAATCTCTTCAAAACTTTTAAAATTTCTGAATATGTTCTGAAATGATTAAACTTTCGTAAATAATTTAATATCCTGCAAAATGAAAAACAAATTGTATTGAAATCTTCTAGATTCTTTTTTGACCTATTTTAAACTCCAAAAAATTAAAAAATAATCTTTCGAAATAAACCTTAAAAATCAGCGGAACCGAAAATTTTGATTGGTGATTTGTTTTCAAGGCTATATAAATATAATTTTCTCAAGATACTCAAGAATATTCAAAAAGATTTTCGAATATTCCAGAGTTGTCAAATCAAAAAAAAAAACAAAACAAAAAACCCAATCTCCAACCAAATAGTTGAATTTTTAAACAGAAATTATCAATCCACCAGTTCTATTTTTACCTGAAAAAAATTATATATTTTCCAGAAGAGAAGAATTTTTTCACAATAAATTAAAATTTCTCAATCCGAAAATATAAATTTTTCAAAAAAAGTTAATTTTCAAGCAAATAGTTGAATTTTCTACCAAATACAACAAATTTTCTATCAGGGAGATAAATTTTCTACCAAAACAGTCAAAGTTTCAACTAAAATGATAGATTTTCAAGCCAAAAAGTCTCTTTTTAAAAAAGTAGTTCAACTTTTAACGAAGCATTTGCAAACATGATAAATTATCAAGATAAAATATAACTGTTGATGTTTTAATCAAAAAAGAGTTCAATTTTATATAAAAAAAAATAGTAGAACTCATAAAGAAACAAACAAATTAAAAAGAAATGTTGAATTTTAAACCAAAATATAAATTTTGAACCAAGAAAATTAATTTCTTGCCAAAACATACCATTTTAATTTTAAATAAAAAGAGGGTGAATTCATCTAAAAAGGACGAATTTTCAAGAAAATACGTAAACTTGCAACCAAACCATATTTTTCAGTCCAGAATAGAAAAATTTTTTAGGAAAATTATAATTTAAAGGGAACTATAATTTTCAATAAAGAATGAAAAATTCGAATAACTATAGGAAAAAATTTAAAAATATTTTATGATTGATCAAAAATCTTTTAAAGTTCAAAAAAAAATTTAATTTCTCTAAAATTCCAACCATTCCTAAATATCTTTCAAACTGATTCAAGTTATTCCTAAAATTCCTTTGAAATATTTTGGATTTATTTTTGACAATGCTGGAAATATTTTTAAATATTCTCTTGAAATGGATTTTTTAAATAAAGAAATCACTTCAAAATTATTTTTAAATTATTTTTTCACAATCTTCAAAAATCTGCATTTTGTTTTAAGCTTTTAGAATTTTTTCAAAGACTACTGAAACTTTAAATCTTCTAGTTTTTTGTTGTTAATTTTTGAAATTTTTCAGAATGTTTTGAAATCTTCTTTAAATATTCTCTTTAAATTAATTTGAAAAATAAATAATTTAAATTTGCCGCGAAATGTGAGGACAATTTTCTTTATTGTTGCCTACAGTAACAGTAATAAAAAAAATAACAATTAAAATGTTCTCTTTTTTCAATAATGTTTAGAAACATAACGAAATGATTTGCATGATTAAATAGAATGACTTACTTGAAAATTTGGATTTATTACATTGATGATGCAGAAAATTCCTAATCTCCATCAATAGATTATTTTACTAACCTCATTTAAAAAGAATTCAACAGCCAACAGCCATACCACGCTGAAAAAACCAGTTCTCGTCAGATCACTGAAGTTAAGCAGCGTTGGACGCGGTTAGTACTTGGATGGGTGACCATTCGAGAAAACTGAGTGCTGTTGGCACATCGTGGGTGTGGTGAGCCCACACTTGTAGTTATTTACTACAAGTTATCCACCTAGAAATACTACCCGAATCGGGTAGTGTCACGCCTACCCCGAAAGGGAAATGGCTTAATGGTATACATACATTTAGTATGGTCAAGGCGTTATGAATAGAAACCTTTTATCATTTTTTAAACATGTTATCCAAACTTTGAAAACAGAATATTGCTGACTTTATTATCAAACAATCATTTACAGTTTTTTCAAGTTTGCCTTTTAGAAATAAATTACATATATTCCTTAATTTTGAAGGTTTGGTAGCAGCGTCGGAAGAGTCAAATTCGGCAAAGCTTGACGAAAAGCAAGTAAGAGCTAGACTGGGACAAATGTTTGGTTTGACGCCTGCTAATTTGAAGAAGGAATGTCAATTTGACTTTAAAACTCAGTGGTCCACAATTGCTGGTCCTCTTGAAGATTTTCAAAAAGTTGCTGATGCTCTCGTTAATGACCTAAACAAGACCATGCAACAGACTGATCCCAACTTCGGACCACAGCTCGAGATAAACTGTAACGCAAGTGCAGACTTCGCTGCAGCAAGAAAACCTATCATTGACGCAGCGCTACCATGTTCCACTGCTGATGCCAGAAAGGCCCAAGCTATGGAATTCGCTGTACAGAACAGTTGCAAAGCAAGCTAAGCCACTGTAAGTTCCTTTAATATTTTGAATGAAATCCACACTCTCAGGAAGCGTATTACAGCCACTGTAAAGTTAGATGAGGAGCGCAGCTCGA
Organism: Andricus curvator; assembly: GCA_932195095.1. Taxonomy (NCBI): domain Eukaryota; kingdom Metazoa; phylum Arthropoda; class Insecta; order Hymenoptera; family Cynipidae; genus Andricus; species Andricus curvator. The sequence continues at coordinate 126,858 of CAKNYM010045018.1, read as the reverse complement.
ATCTCTCATGCGGAGAACCCCTGCTGGATCAGCGGCAAGCGTGCGCGCGCACGCCGCGCACGCACGTTGCCTCGCGACACACACCCGTCCGGGCCGACGGTTCTGTGTTTGTGAGAGCCGAGGTGCGCTCGGCTTCTCACTTCACAGTGGCTCTCATCCTCTTACTGATTATATATAATTACCTATTATTCATTCATTCTGTCCACATTGAAGCTCTTATGTCTCTGCTCGCAACGAAATACATTATCGTTCATTTTCAAGTTATTATTTTGTACTTTAGATTTAAATGATTGAATTTGAAAAATTGTGATGCAGAATTTAAATTAAAATTTTTAACTGTAAGACGAGTTTTGGAACAAGAGAAAAATTTCCGGTTAATAAAGAAAAACATTTCATCAAAAGTTTGAATTTTCACTTATCCATTTTGAATTACACTAATCCAAACAAAAATTATTTTTAATCAAATAATCAAATTTTTAAATAAAGCAATGAATTTTCAACAAAGAAGAATAATTTGATCAATGAATGAATTAATAATAATACTTATAATAATAATGAATTTCTACCAAAAAATACGAATTTATAACAAAATACACGAATTTTCAATCATTAATTGAGTTATCAACATAAAAGGATAAATTTGAAAGCAAAATTGGCAAAATTAAATTTTCAGATGAAAAAACCTATTTTCAATAAAAAAAAACAATAATTTTCAACAAAATACTTCAATTTTTAACGAAAGAGGTGAATCTGAAATCTAAAAATATTTTTATTTTCAATCGAAATTCAACATTGAATAGAATAGTTGAATTTTTAGTTCAAAAACATAATTTTCAACCAAAAAATGCATTTTCAACAAAACAGTTAAGTTTTCAATAAAACAGATTAATTTTGGACCAAGAGGGTTGAATTTTTAACAGTAAGGTGGGTTTAAAACAAAGAGAAAAATTGCCGGTTAATAAAGAAAAACGCTTCAACAAAATTTTTAATTTTTACGCAAAAAAAAATTGTTTACCAAACAGTTGAATTTCCAAACCAAAAATACGAATTTAAAAAAAATTTCAATTTTCAACCAAGAAAATGAATTTTCTACCAAGAAAGATGAATCTTGAAAAAATACATGTAGGTTCACTTACAAAAAATAAATTTTATTAAAAAAAATTACTTTAATCAAAAAAAAATTATTTACAATAAAATAATTGAAGTTTTAAATAAATCAATGCATTTTCAACAAAGAATAATAATTTAATTAATGAATGAATGAATTAATAATAATTATAATTAATTTCTAACAAAAAAGACGAATTTTTAACAAAATACATGAATTTTCAATCATTAATTGAGTTCTCAACAGAAAAGGTTGAACTTGGAAGCAAAATTGGAACAATTAAATATTCAGATAGAAAAACTGATTTTCAATAAAAAAAAAAGTTTTCAACAAAATACTTAAATTTTTAACCAAAGAGGTGAGCCTGAAATTTAAAAATATTTTTATTTTCAATCGAAATTCATTATTTCCAACCAAGAAGATTGCATTTTTACAAAAAAGATGATTTTTCAACAAAAAATGGAATGGTCAAATAGTTAAACGATCACGGCTATTTTAAACCACGAAAACGAAGTTTACACGATGAAGAACATTTTTCGGTCAACAAAAGAGAGAAATTTCATGCAAAATGTTGAATTTTCATGGAAAATTCAAATTTTCAGATGAAACAATTTATTTTCAATATTAGGAAGTAATTTACAACCAAGTACCTAAATTTTAAACAAGGAAGATGAATCTACAACCTGAAAATATTTTTATTTTCAATCGACAGCAGTTGAGTTGAATCAAAAATACGACTTTTCTACAAAAAAGTTGAGTTTTCAATCAAATATTCAAGTTTTCGACTAAAAAAGATTAATTTTAAACATAAAACAGAATCGATGAATTATATGCTTCATGTTTGAATTAATTTACTTATGAAGTTTCCAATCAGAAAACATATAATTTTCAAAAGTTTTAGAATTATCTAACTTTAAATGTTCACAAAATTTAATATTCTTAAATTTGGAACTGTGAAAATAACTGACATTTTTTTGTCAAATATAGTTTCTAAATAATTCTAATAACTAAATTAAATGAAAGAATTAGAAAATTAACAATTATTAACAATCCTTAAAATAGTTTGAAATTTTACATACTGCTGTTGATAATTTATTAAATGTAAGTAAAAATTACAATCGTGTAAATAATTTAATTAAAAAATTCATCAATTTGAAAAATTTAGAAATTCAAATATTCATTTGTGTTTGTAAATTGAAAGTTAGATAAGATTGCAATAACAAATTCAATTAATCAGATACAAATTTTTTTGTTTTAAATTTCCAAAATTAATTTCATATTATTTTTATTTAAATCAGTTACCAATTACAATTTGTATTAATTTTGTAATTTTAGTCTTTTTTAGTTTTTTTAATTTTTATTTCTTAATTTTATTTTATTAATTTTTTAATTTAAATTGCAGTCCAATATATAATATAATTCTGGATTCTTTAATTTGAAAAATTAAAAAATTAATAAAAATTGTAATTGGTAACTAATTTAAACAAAAATGATATAAAATTAATTTTTGAAATTTGAAACAAAAAAATTTGCATCTGATTAATTGAATTCGTTATTGCAATCTTATCTAACTTTTAATTTACAAAAACAAATGAATTTTTTAATTAAATTCTTTACACGATTGTAATTTTTACTTACCTTTAATGAATTATCAACAAACGTATGTAAAATTTCAAAATATTTTAAGGATTGTTAATAATTGTTAATTTTCTAATTCTTTCATTTAATTTAGTTCTTAGAATTATTTAGAAACTATAGTACCTTATGATATAAATCGATGATACGGCATTGAGAATTCTGTCTCTGTTACGGTTTCTCTTCCTCTTTTTCTCTTTGAAAAAAATGAAGCACAACGTCAGTTATACTTCTGAATTATATTCAACAATTTTAACAAAATTATTAACTATACAATTTTAAATTTACAATGTTTAAATCAATTTTTAAAAAAGCAATATTAATTATATAATAGTTTAACTGAAAAAGAAGAGTTAGAAGGTAAATATAGCAATTACAATTTTTAACCTCACTTTTTTACTCAAGTAATATTTGATTAAAACCAAATTTATTTCATAAATTTTTGTAGTGAGATGCACTGAGCGAAAAATTCCCGTGTAGTTCGGGTTCACACCCCAATAGTTCGGGTGCTTTCTCTTTTTTTCTGTTTCACACGAAGGTTTGGCGCGCTTGCACTACTGAGACGTGCGATCACCCCAACCCATGATCCAAGAAACTATGGTCTCGCCACGCGCAAGTAAAAAAAAGTCAACCAATCAGACGGCTCCCTAGTTAGACCCGACTACCCTTCCATCTTGGCAGTTGGCATGGAGAATAGACATAAGGAGACCAAAGTAATGTAACGAAAAATGAGCATATTTTTTCGCGAAGTACACACGCCTAAACTTCCCGTTCGTGGCGCTGGTATGAACATATGTACAAAAAATATGGCCGCTATACAAGGCAATATTTGTACGTATCTTCATACTAGCGCCACGCACGGGAAGTTCAGGCGCGAGTACTTCGCGAAAAAACATGCTCATTTTTCGTGAAGTCAATGTACAGAACTTTGGTCTCCTTGTGTCTATTCTCCATGGCAGTTGGCTTCGCGTTCCGTTCGCGCCAGTGCAGCGAGTATGGTGGGGGTACTCGGGTAACGCATAGTCGAACGTATTTGAGCATCGAAATGGCGGGACCATAGTTTGTTGGATCATGACCCCAACCATTCGGGTGCTCACCTGAAACAGCAACAGCCGAAGTGGTGGGGCGCCCGCCCGAATAGTTGCGGAGCTTGCACGAATGATTCGGGAAATTCGAGTCTTCAACCGCGTTGGATGTTGCGCGTTCGACGTTTGCGCATGCTCGCTAATGGCCGCAGCTGATGAATATCAGGCTCTTCCCGAATGTCACTGTTTCTAGTTTATGTCGATTTTATTGTTCGTGTGCGAGATGTCAAAGGTAAGAGAAATATAAAACATTATTCTTTGCTTGCACATGAGTCGAGAAATCAACTCATTAGCGAACATGCACAAACGCCGAACGCGCAACATCCAACGCGGTTGACGACTCGAATCTCCCGAATCATTCGTGTAAGCTGCCCAACTATTCGGGCGGGCGCCCCACCACTTCGGCCGCTGCTGTTTCAGGTGAGCACCCGAATGGTTGGGGTGATCGCACGTCTCAGTAGTGCAAGCGCGCCAAACCATCGTGTGAAACAGAAAAAAAGAGAAAGCACCCGAACTATTAGGGTGTGAACCCGAACTACACGGGAATTCTTCGCTCAGTATGGAAGATGAGAAACAGGAACCTTTTAAATTTAAGATGTGGCTAAAGTTCGCTACTCAACAAATTTTATTGTTCTGATAGGGAAAACGTTAGTTTTCGAAACGTAAACACCTTTTCATTTCACATATAATTTCCAAATTTTCAAAAAAAACGGTCCAAAAAATTTTCAAAATGCCCTCACTTTTTGAATTTTCATCCAAAATGGCTGGCTAACGAACTTGACCTTT
>CAKNYM010045018.1:12945-114662 GCA_932195095.1 Andricus curvator | reverse complement strand
ATATGTGGCGGTCTCGGGTAGATGAGGCAATGAACTTTCGAGTTCGATCTGCTAATCTATAATAATAGTTCAATTTTCAACCAAAGTGATAAACTTTAATTAAAAAAAAATTTCAAAAACTTAGTTCAGTTTTTACCCCAGAAGTTGAATTTCCAATTAAAAAATATCATTTTTTAACAAAATAATTAGGATTTCAACCAAAGAGATTAATTTTCAACTCAAAAGGTGAATTTATAACAAAAAGAATGATTTCTGGACGAAGAAGATTTCTTTAAAGAAAAAATAAATTTCTCAACCAAAATTTTCAAACAGAATAGTTGAATCCTCATCAAGGATTGAACATTAATTTTCAAGCAAACAGTTGCATTTCATCCGAAAAAGATAAAATTTCTACAAAAACTGATGCATTTTTAAATCAAAAAAACAAATGAAAAAAAAATTGTTGAATCTTTATCCAAAAAAGATTTCAGTTGGCGTTTTAATACAAAAATATTATTTTTGAACGAGCAGTAAATTTTCTATAAAATAGTTGAATTTTCACTAAAATATTTGAATTTTCAACAAAACAGTTGAATTTTCGAACAAAAAGGATGACGATTTAACGAAATTGTTGAATCTTCAACCAATCGATTTCATGTTTACCAAGAAAATCGCAATTTTTGATTAAAATAGATTTTCTATTGATGATTTTCTATAGATTGATTTTCAATTGAAAAGAAAAATTGAAAAATAGTTGCATTTTCATTCAAAAAAGATTTCAGTTGACTTTTCAACATAAAAAAATGAATTTTAATCATGAAGTAAATTTTCTACGAAAGTAGTTGAATTTTCAACCCAAAAAGACGATTTTTCATTTTCCCTGACCATTAACATTCAAAGACGAGAATCCTAAATATATAAAATTTTCAACCTAGAATCTTATATAAACGGAATAAAACGATTTCCAATTGAGGGGTCATTCTACTATCTCGGCAAAAAAAAGGTGATTTTCCAGAATTTTTTTCTCAACAACTACTTTATATAATTGAATAGAATTTTCAGCGTTTATTTATGCTGTCTCAGTGTTCACAAAAACAATCTTTTCACATGAAATTATTATTTAGGTTAGGTATTATTCAATAATAAACAAAGTGTCTAAAAAAAGGGATGTCCACTGCGCGCACGATATCTCCAGTCAGCATCATCTGAAACAAATAAATCAGAAATTTTCTTCATTAGTATGACCATAGCTCTGGAGTGACAGAGCGGATTTTTATTATTTTGCAAAATAACAAAATGGCGGCAGTTCAAACAAAAAATGTCCAAATATCGTGTTTTTTTGCTCTTTTTTTGTTAATTTAACTACGATAACATTAAACATTCTAAAAACCGCTTCGTCATTCTGTAGATATACATATTTAGAATAAAAGTAGAAAATTTGAAAGTAATCGTTTGAAACGAAAGACTCTGAATTTCTGTGTGAAATTTTGATACGATATTTCTGAATATATAACCTATCGAAAAATGTTAAGAAAAAAAAATCGATTTTTTGAAAGTGAGATAGTAGAATGATCCCTTAAAATAAAAAAATTTTTAATTTATTCTTCTTGACAGTTGTTTAAAATTATGGAAATTCCCTGACGTTCCCAAACTTTTTATAAAATTAATGTTAGCGAAATTCCAAAAATTAGGTACATGAATTAAGGACCCCCCTCCCTCCTCGAAAAATCCTAACAAAACCTCTCGACCCCCCTTTCCCTCTTGAGCTGTTGTGTAATTTAGGTATGGTCTATTTAGGTATGTAACAATATACGCATTCATTTAGCAATGTATATATTGATTTAAAAAAGCTATAAAAATGGAAAGCGTCACAAATAGAAAAGTTTAGTAAGAAACGCGAGTTTATAAAATTGTCAGCTTTACTGAAATAATAAGAACGCAATATTGTGAAACCTGTAAATGAGTTACGTCAACTCCAACAGCATAACGCATTCACAAGTCATTGCTTCAGAATGGAAAACAGGATTTATTTACACAATTAATCTATTCCACCTTACTCTTCATACTCTAAAAAGAATCATGAAATGCACGTGTACTTTTTTCATCGAAAACTATTCGAGGGTCAAAAAACCCAGGCGGAAATATTATAGATAGTTTATATATAGTGTGAAGTATTATATATAATATTCATTTCTTTTACACACACTATATATAAACTATATATAATATTTCCGCCTGGGAAGCGTACGAAGTAGGGTGGTTCACAAGGGCATTGAAAATTTTCTGTTCTTGCTGCACGGAGAGCAGTAAACCAGAGCGGGTGCAGTTTTCACCGTAACCGTTGCTGCGCCGACCACAAGAGGTCTGCAGAAAAATCATGTTGTGGCTGGGTAGCAACGGTTACGGTTGATAATGGAAATAATACATCGCGCGTACTCGAATGTTTTTGTGTCGCTGTCACAAACGTCGAAATTTGTTATATTTTCGAGTCATTGTAAAAAAAAAACGGTGCGCGCAGTAATGCTTGCGGAGTAAACCGTACCTATCACTGCGAGTGGAGTAACTATAGCTGCGCTGCGTATTACGGTCACGCGCCGGAACGGTTGAGGTTCGCCCACAATGGTTCATGCAAGCGCAGCAACAGCTTCTGCCTCCCTACCACTCGCAAGTTCTGCGCGACGGCAGCGGACTTGGCAGTAACGGTCGCGGTTAACTGCTCTCCGTGTGGAGGACAATGATCCTCCGAACATGGTTCCATATCTGAAGAAAGCAATTGCATTTTTTTATTTTCTTCGAAATTAGATTTTAGCAGGTGTCTTCAAGCACTCGAAATTTTACGAGTCAAATACATGAAAAAAAAAAACACTTTTTTCAGGTTTTTGGAATAACTTCTGAGGGTTTGGGAACATTTTACAGTTATAATGTGAAATTAATGTTTGAGTTCGAAGACTTGTAGAGTAATTTCGAGCGAAGAATTCTATGTATCATGCATATGGGTTTGCCTCCCCAAAAAGGAAACCTAAATCCAAAAATCAGGATGGCTGTAGGTCATGGAAAACTTGAGAATCAGGGAAAAGGCGGGGAATTTCATTGGTTAAGAAAAAGTCAGGGATTTTCAAGAAAATCTTGCAAAAGTCGAGAATATTTTTTCATCAAATCGAATTTTCTACTTTTTCTCGCAAACAATGATAGATGCGTAACAATGCTAAGATAAAAGTCTACGCGTGTAAAAACGTTCTATGAAAAATTCCTCTTACTCTTTTGCGATATCTTGCATCATTAACGAAAAAAATATACTAGAATTTTCAACACAAAAAACGAATTTCTAACAACAAAAGGAATTTCTAACCAAAAAGGATGACTTTTTAACAAAATTGTTGAATTTCCAACGGAACAGTTGCATTTTTATCCAAGAATGATGAAATTTATGCTAAATTAAATGAAATTTTAAATTAAAAAGACAAATTAAAAGAAAAAACATTTGAATATTCATCTAAAAAAGATTTTTGTTGACCGCTAAATAATTTAAATATTCTCCGCGAACCATTTTTTTTCCTTGACCATTGATAATAATTAAAGACCAGAATCTCAAACTTGTAATATTTTTGACCAAGGATCTTTAATAACGGAAATAAAACAATTTTACATTAAAATTGAAAAATTTGAAATTTATTCTGCTTGAAATTTATTGAAAATTATAGAAATATCCTGTTTCTTGCAAGATTTTTTTCTAAATCCGTGACTTCCCCTGACCAATAAAATTCCCTGACTTTTTTCTTAAATTGTTGTTGTCTATGGATAATAATTTCTTGTTGAAGTGAACATAATGGTTATCAATTTATTTACATGTTAAATGCCAGATTCAGAAACGTCAAACCCGTTTATTTGATTTTCAAAACCTGCCTTTTTGCAATTTTTTAGATTTTAAGTTTGCAATTTTTCAAGAAATGCAAACAGCTGTACCATTTTGTATTCTTTTTCCATTTTTTTCTCCGGTTTCAAAAGAGTAAAAAAAACTTGACAAACTGAAACAAGTCAAACCTGGATAAACTGAAATAAGAAAAACCGATCGATAAGAAATTAATGAGAATTAAACGATGATTCGGAGTCCCCAAGCGAAGTTGTAATTTTTACTTCACTTACATGCAAAAATGTACCGTGGTGGGCATCCGGGTACCCGAGTGTGCACAATAGTATTCAGAGATTTCAAAAGATGTATTCATGGATTATAATTAAACTTTTCTGAGCTTTTTCGAAAATAGCAAGAGGATTGACATATTTTTGTTGTGTAAAGTTTATTTTTGTATCGAGGAGATAGCGTCGTTTTTTTGTCGCCGTTCCCACCTGCTCTAATTTTTCTCACCTTGATAAGAGTGCTGTATGAGCACCGAAACGTTGGTAAATGTTATAAATGCTTTCATATTGTGATTTGATAATAATAAAAATAAAAAAGACCAGAGAAATGAAAAAGAAAAGGAAGGCGATTTGGTTAGTTGCCTTCTCATTTTTCTTTCCTCTTTTTTACTTTTGTCCAAAGAAACAAACTTTTTTTGTTTTGAGGAATTGCAATAGCAGCATTTTGTGGTGGTTGTCCAAATTTGATTGTTGGATTCTTTTTTTATTTTCAGAAATTCTATACATTAACTTGAGTATTAGACGTTAATTATTAGACGTTTCATTTTAATCTAATTTAATATTCTTAAATTTCAATTTATCTGACTTGGATTGGATGTCATTTCTAACGCCCCTTCTTTGTTAACATTATGTTTTTTAATCAAATCAAAGTTACATATGGTCCTGAAGCCTTCAGAAAGGTTGAAGTATGGTGTGATATGACCCAAAAATTAAGAGGCAGTATCCTTCAGAAAAGGTTTTTGATTGAATGTCGAGGAAATGTTGTTTTACTGAAAAAAAATATTTTTTCTTGGATAACAAATTTCGAGATTTTTCTATTCACAGTAATTTTTTCTAATGACAATTTGAACATACTTTAAAGAGTTTCAAACTCTCCATGCTGAATTTATTAATAAAGGATTGTTCAAATCATGTTGATTTTTTAAAAGTAAAAATTGCCAGAATTAGAAGTGAATGAGAAGTATGTTTACAACAAGATAAAATCATTGATCGTTTATAACATCAGATTTTCCGTAATCGAAGATTTCAAAACAATGATGAGAAACATGAGAATAAAATTTCTATTTTGATTGATCAAGAAACTAATGTGCAAGAGACAAATTTAAATTTACACAAGAAATATCTTTAGACTCGGAACTGTCTTCGTGATAATTAGGTTGGGGTTTATTTCTTCTCTCTTCTACTCTACTTCGAAGCAATCGTTTGTTTATGCTACTTTCTTTAGCACTGTTAGCAGGCCTTACGTTAGAATCGGTCTTCAACGTGCGACCTTTGGGCTTGCGAATAACCCTTGATATTCCTGAACTTGTAGCTTTTGAGGCGGCACTTGTAGAAGTTGTTCTTATTACTGGCTTAGATCGTTTTTCAGAGGCCTCTTTTGTTTTTCTTGATTGTATTGGTAATAGTTTGGCTGTTTTCTGTTTGTCTTCTTTCGAACTTTCTTCCGAGGAAATTTCTAGAATAGGATTTCGAGATAGTGCGTCGGCGTTAGTGTTCAATTTACCTGTTCCTTTACAGTCCATTATTTGATCCTGCGCGAGTCTTGACTCTTTGTCGATAAAAGGGATAGGTCTGGTAGGGTTGGAGTGGGTGACCCGGGTGTTATGCCAGAAGGAGATTTCCACTTTTTCTTGTCTGAGGTATTCTTTCCCCAGAATTCCGTCCGTATTAATAGGAAAATCTGGCGCAGCTACATCAAAAACTACTATTGCATTTTCTATAGGTAGTTTTATGGCACCTATGGTGGAGGTTCTGATGGATGTAATTCCTGTTATGTCTATGGCTTCATTTTCGGTTATTAATAGATCCTCATCTAGTGAAGTTATTTTTATGATGTTAACGTCGGCTCTTGTATCGATTAAAGACGATGCTGCTTTCTTTATGAAATTTGAGGTTGAAAATTTCACAACTGGGGATTCTCGGTTTAGTTTGGTATGGAAAATTTGTTTCATTATAATTCGTACGCTCGCCTTTCAGCTCGCCCGTGGCTGCGCCTGTGCGGCGAGCGGCGTTTTAGTTTAAAGTCTCGTTGGTAATTGGGGTAGGTGATTGCGCACGAGGCGGAGTATATCTTGCTCCCCTAGAATAATTGGAGTTTGAGTATCCATTATTTTGTGCAGATGTATCTGGATATGTATGATGCGGATTGCGCTGCGTATAGTTATCTTGTCTGGCAGGACTATAATTTCCTGAAAACTGGTGCTTGCTTTCACTAGCATAACTTGAACCTCCCGGCGAATGAGGACGTTTCATTATCCTGGAATGTTATGGTTTCTGGTCCCAATTTCTGTACGAATCGGGGGCTGTCGCGAAACGAACATGCGGACTGAGGCTACGGTCCCTTGATCCTGAATAATTGGGTTGATAGTACCTCGGTTTGTGATAGTAGTTTGTGTAATGAGGATTCATCTATTGTCTCGCTTCGTACTCTAGTACGACTTTTAAAGCATTGTCCAAATTAGAAGGGTTGCGTGCTTCCACTAATCCTGAAATGCTATCTGGCAAACCTCTCTAGAATGCTTCAAGAACGCAATTTTTCAAAGAAGCTAAAAGTTGTTCTACATTGGAATATTTATTTACGAGAGCGGCTTGAGCCCCTGATCTTAAAAGAACCACACGATCAAAAAATTCACTCACGTTCTCTTCTCGCCTCATCCTAATACTTGAGATTTCGTGCAGGTACCAAGAATAGGTTTCACGTGAGGCAAAACGTTGTTTCAAATGCTTGACTAAATTTGTGATTGTACTGAAACTTTTGCCGTGTATACTGTCTCGGGCCGTGCCTTTCAACCATACCAAAATGGCTTTAAGATATTGTGCTTTGCAATTGGCTGGTACCGACGATTAACCGTTTATGATATCTTGGATGGAATCTCTGACGGGCACGTTCTTGCCGTCGTAACTAGGGATATTCACTACTCCTTGTTGTACTGAAAAACACTCAGCCGTTGATGTCATCATGGTCTCAATGAGATTGCGATTGATATCGCCCGCGAATTTGTTTTGATCGCTCTCGTTAGGCATTTTGTAAAAGTTTCGATGAATTGATAATACGAATAATTTTAAAATGAGAGGAGATAGCTCAATAAATGTGAAAATATTCAATTCATGAAACAACCCTAGGAATGTATTTTGTTTGAGGGTGTGATGTTATAATTGCGTTCGTTTATGTGCAATAACAGTCGTTGCTTTACAAGCGGATTGTCCGACTATAATCGCACGTTGATTAATATTGACTCTATCGTTCAGTAGAAAAACTGGTAAAAGTTAGACATTTTCGGTTGGCCAAAGAACGAATAAAAGAGTTTGGATGAATCTATTTTCGCGGTTGCTCGAGGAATCTTTTTAATGGTAGATGTGTAGCATTTTTTTTAATACAATATTTACCTTGATAGGTAACTTTAATCAAATACTGCAAATTCTATCAATCCGCCAGTGCTTGGAACCTTTGCTATAATATGAGTAAACGGTCTGATCCTAACGCGTACCTATCACTGGAAAACGACCATCGCCGTGGTTCAGTAGAAAAGGCAGTAAAGGTTAGACACTTACTCTTCGTTTAAGAACAAGGAGAACCATTTCGAATGTATAGATTCGATGTCTATGGTTGCATCTAGCTCTGCAACGACAACTCGAGCTGTCATAGACTGGATAATTCAATGACGTGAATTATAAAGATTCTTACAATGGATTTAATTTCGTTTTTTGTAAAATAATAAGCAAAAGGCAATTAATGAGGTAAAGTATTGTAGCTTGCATTTTGAGAACCGTGGTTTCAAACCATGGTTTGAAGTTGTCTTTAACTTGCAATAATTTGCACTTTTGATTCATTGCGAGTCGAAGAAAGCATTTAAAATTATAAAAGGGTTTGAGTTTTCCGCATTAATTAATGTATACCCTTTTGTTTCTGTTTTTTTGATTCGACTGAAATCACGATTGTGAATAATTTCAAAGAAATTTGGCATTTTAAACCAAAAGTGTAAATTTTTAGTGGAACTCTAATTTCGCGGAATGTTAAATAACAATTTTGAATTATTCGTTGTTTTAAACCCTTCACTTGTACAATCTTGCTACAAAGAATTCATACAAGGTTAACTCTAGGTGTTACGTAGATTTATTAACGATGGCCGGGGTTGCGAGAACGCGAAGTATACCAAAGCCTAACTTTTGAAAATAGCTATATTAACAATATACTGAAGTTAAATTTTGAGGTTTATTCAAAAGGAACACTGAGTTTAAATTTTGATTAAAGCACTGAATTTAATCGGAAGTGACAATCCCACCGCTGCCACCAAATCAGCTGTTACGTCAGGCTGGTAAGACCTGACCAGTCATTTATTTGTGGGTACGTTTGTCACTTGTCAGCTCTATGCGTACTGCGTTAAATCGGTCATCAGATCAATGAGAAGATAGTTACAATAGTAGTTGATTTATTGTAAAGATAATGGATGAGATTGACAGTTACATAAATTCAAACTTACATGTACCTTCTTGCTTGCAGAAGGGCAAGAGAGAGTAGTAGTTTGTCGCTTGCGTCTCTATAATCGGAGGATAACGGCAAGATCCTCTCGCAGAGTTAGTTTCTCGCTTGCGTCTCTATAATCGGAGGATAACGACAAGATCTTCTCGCAGAGTTGGTTCTGGGTAATAGCGGAGGAATTCACAATCACAATTAACCCGTAGAGCGATACACGGTCCTATATTTGCTACCGAATCCACTCTTGAATTCTGTTTTCACGGATGTATAACACTGCGGACTTTACCCGGAAATAGACTCATACGACGACCGAAACGAAAGGGACTTAGTTCAAAACTTGATAATTCGTTGGTTCACATAGCGCTAAAAGTACGCGACTTGTACAGAGCGACTTGTAGATCAAAGTTGTCAGTACGACTGTTGGGAACGTAAGACAATCATCAAGGGTAGCTCTGGGGTTTATATAGTTTTTGCTCTCCATGTTAGGAATAGGAACGTTGAATTGCTCCAAAGCACGTACTCGTTACATTGATCCAACGCAAGTACTTGTTACATTGATCCAAGGCACGTACTCGTTACATTGATCCAAGGCACGTACTCGTTGCAAGATTGAATTTTAAATCGTTTCTAATAGTGAGTTTCAGATTACGCGAGCGACGAATGTTTATGTCCCGTTTACCGCGACTTCAGGCTATCGGTTGTGTCTTCTCTAGATCAGCTATGGGTCATTTGATATGCGCGAGTGTTGTTATTGCATGCGATGACTAATAGCTACCGCAACGGCCAGCGATCGTACACCCCTACTCTTGATCTTTCAGGAGTTCGGATTTTATGCGTGAACTTAAGTATAAGCGATTCATCTAGCCAGACATTCTCGGTTCCAATATGCCTGACTATTTACGCGGTTATTCACTTGAATAATGAATGTTGCTTACCATTTGTTAACACACTTTTGCTATTATACTTGAGTGTAGTCTTAATACTTGCATTTCTAGCATTATATATACTTAGTTTATAAACATAGGTGCTTAATAATTAATTGTCAATATTTAATTATCGTATATTTGTAAAGTTTATATGAGATTTCTTGCGTTAAGAGTCACTGTTACCCATGGAGTCTTTACTCTCCAATGGTATTGCACTTCATTTACCTTACGATTTATGCATTACCGTCAGCAGTGCATTTACCATAGTTAGACTCAGAATCGGATGAGTCTCGCTATACGTCCGACCGTAGGAGCTTATACTTTTAGTTAAGAATTTTATTGAAAATGGATTTATTTGAGTGAAGGTTGAACCACTTGCTTTCTTTCTTCTTGAAAATTCATCATTTTAATTGAAAATTTAACTTTTTCGTTGAAAATTAATTTTCTTTGGTGGAAAATTAATTGTTTCAATTGAAAATTGAACTATTCAATTTTTGTCTGAAAATTTATTTTTTTAAATTGAAAATTTACCCACTTGGATAAAAATTGAACCACTTTTTTAAAAAATCTTTTTTTTTTAAGGTTCAAGTCTTAGGTTAAAAATTTAACTATTTTGTGGAAAATTAGATTTTTTTATTTTGAATTAATTTTCTACCTGAAAATGTAACTTTTCCATTTTTTTTTATTTAAACTTGATCTTTTTTAGATTCGTCTTCACTGGTGGAAAACTAATCTTTTTGTTTTTAAATTTCTTCTTTTTTGGGTAAAATTGAAACTATTTGGTTGAAGATTAAGTATTTTGGTGGTCAATTAATAGTTTCGGGTTGAAAATGCACCTGTTTTATAAAAAAATCGTCTTTTGGCTTAAAAGTTCAACAATTCGGATGCAATTTTTTTTCTTTCTTGTCTAAAGAATTCAACCGTTTTGTAAAACATTCGTTTTTCGAGTTGAAAATTTTCATTTTCTTCATGAAAAGTTGACCTACTTTGTTAAAAATTTATTTTCTTGGTTGCAGGTTCATCATTTTAGTTGAAAATTCATATCTGGTTGAAAATTCAACTATTTTGTTGAAGTATTTTTATACTGAAAATTTATCTTTTCAAGTTGAAAATACAACTATTTATTTGAAAATTTATGTATTTTGTTCAAAATTTGTCCTTTTTGGTAGAAAATTAATCTTCTTGACTCAAAATTAGTTGTTTTGGTTGAAAATTCATCTTTGTACGTTGAAAATGAAAAAATTTGGTTAAAAGTTCAACTATTTTGTTGAACATTTATTTTTATTTTGTTTGAAAATTTAACTATTTTGATGAAAATTCGTGTTTTGTTCAGTTGAAATGTCAACTATTTAATTTTTCGTAGAGAATTAATCTTTTTGTTGATAATTCAACTTTTTGTGTTGAATTTCAACTGCTTTTGGTTGAACATTAATATTTTTTGTTTCATAATTCATTTTTGGAGGTAGAAAATTCCAGTATTTGGTTAAAAATTCCAGTATTTTGTTTAAAACTCAAGTATTTTGTTAAAAACTTATCTTTTTGCTTCAAAATTGAACTGTTTTGTTGAAAATCCGTCTATTTGGACAGTAAGTTCTTTCTATTGTATTTAAAATTCACTTTTTGTGTTGAGAACTAAACTGTCTTCTAACAAATTCAATTATTTCGTGAAAATGCAACAGTTTTTGGTTGAAATTTAATTACTCCATTGAAAGTTAAACTTAAATTAGCTTAAAATTCGATAACTCAGTCAAATTTCAATTTGTTGTTAAAGTTGGTAAAATAGGTAACTTTGAAATATTTTCGATTATAGCTTTGTGGTTTTGGGGGCGTATGAGAAATTTCGCATATGACACATTTTTTGGTGCGACTGGACCTACAATTTCTGCTGTTTCGTGAACATTATTTTTCTACTGTAAAGAAAGGTACCCGAAAAAATAAATTTTTTGTCCTGGAAAACCTTGAAAATTCCTGGATTTGTTGTCCTGGAAAACCTAGAAAAGTCCTGGATTTTTTTTGTTGAAGCGCTAGAGACCCTGGTTGGATGAATGCAGTGAATTTACGTGAATATTTCAACTGGAAACATGTCACAATTTATAAAATTATTATATACCGACGCGTAAATTGTCCTCATTTTAGTTGAACTATTTCAACGAACCAAATTGTAACGATCGTATAAACAATATGAAACAATGTACGTAGCAAAAAAAGCGACGTACACAAACTTTGAGGTTAAGAATTTAAACTTTGCATAACGTCACGGAGCTCTCTGTTTCTCGAGTCCAACTGAAGATGGCTCTGTTGACGCAGCAAATATCTAGGCAAAAAAAATACATGAGAGTCGAAACACAGTGATTTTGCTACTGCGCTTGCGTTCGGGCCGCGCACTGATTGGCCGCAGTTGGCGCGCAATTCAAAATTGGAATTAAAAACAATTCTGGTAACTTAAATCAATAATTATTCAAAAATGCACGAGAATGTATATAAATTGTACAATTTCTGATTTTGGACAAGAAAAAAATTTATAACACATATAGTTATTAGAGAACAGTTTATTTTCTTTGACTTCCGAAGAACAACTTATATTTCACAAAACATTTAATTTCAGAAGTCTAAAATCAGAAGTTGTACAATTTATAAACATTCTTGTGCATTTTTAAATAATTATTTATTCAAATTACAAAAATTGTTTTTAATTCCAATTTTGAATTGCACGCCAACTACGGCCAACCAGTGCATGGCCCGAACGCAAGCGCAGTAGCAAAAGGCGCCAACATTGGCATCACTGGTGTAACAATCCCAGTTAGACGTTTAGCTGGATTTCGTCTTCTAAGAAAATATAGCTGTGACCTTTGAAAAAAAAAGAATTTTTTCTCAAAATTCGAAAAATTTTAGGTTATGTGAAAATAAAGGACAACACGATAAAACGGAATTCAGATTCATGATCAGCGGGTAAAGATCCATAGAAAATTATGATTTTCGTTTCTAGATCAAGACTCTTTTTTTTGTGTGGCTGTGTTATCATTTTTTTTTAAATTAGGAACACTAATCCTGATATAACTGCAGGTGGATGGCATTATTTTCACAGACAAAAGTAGCATGACTTCTAAATATAAAATTAAAAGATAGTGAACTGCTGTTAGTAATATCTTTTTATTCAATGCTACGTAGTTTGGTTTTAATAATAATAATAATGAGATTAATAACAGATTTCACAAAAATGCGTCTGCGCTCGTCTTTCAAAAATCTGCACTAGCATTCACCTACAATAGTCCATATTTCTTTTTCCTAGTACACAAGGAAAATCGCAGTAAAACCTGTGTATAGTACAGCGGATAATTAGATAATTAGATTTATAATTAGATTGAAAAATTCAAAGTCGTCATATATATTGTCCTTTTTTGCTTCCATCTTTCTGCTTAGATCTGAAAATGAAACAATATTCAGTTTAAACAATATTTATATCTTACATAAAGTATAAATAAAATTAGGGATGTTCGCCTTGAGCAATTATTTCTTTAACAAATGGCGGAAACAGTTTGATCAGCAAATATATAATCGAATAAATTCAGCTAAGAGAAATAATGGATCAAGAAAAATAATCGGATGAAAATTGATCACCCTGAAATGCGAGAATAATTAAATATTTCACAATCGTAATCATGAAATATATAAACTCTAGCAGGAAATTCGTCCATATCTCTGAACTTTTATTTCATACATTCAAAATATAAACAATTTGAAAATCCATCAATAACAACATTTTAATGCGGTGAGTCTGGAAAATTGTGGAAACCACAATAATTAATTGATAATTTCGGAATAAAATCGTTTGAAATTTGAAAAAATACATTGAACGATTTTTTATTGAAAAAGTTCTAACTCAACGTATTTTGGATTAGTTACATTTTTGAAGGACAATATTTTAAATTGAACGAAGTTCATTACAAAAGTTTGATGTTAGATAATTTCGAACTGAAGGTATTTGGAATTCAGAAACTTTCGATCAGAAGCTTAAATTATATCATTTCTGATTCAAGCGTTCAAAATTGAAACATTGTATTTTGAAAACTGAATTATTCAGAATTTAAAGGAATTGAAATTGTATTATTCCTAATTAAACGCAATTAAAACTGAACCATAAAACCTAAAATCTTTTGAATTAAAAAAATTTGTAATTGCAAACGATTAAAATTTGGAATTGAAAAATAAATGTAACGTTTTTAAAGTCAAAGCTTCTGAGATTCTATAATTTACCATTTTTGTTGCACAAAAAATTATAAATAAATACTAAAATTGAGTCAAAAATTGAGTTCTCCTTCGTATTCATTATTTACCATGCAAAAATTTTCAATTATAAATCTTTAAAATGGAATAATTCTTTTAAAGAAGTTCAAAATAAAATAATTTCAATTGGAACAAATAAAAATATTTTGAATGGTGTGGTAATTGAACATTTGTATATTTTAAATTATGCTTTTCGAAATTAAAACATTTCCATTTTATTTTCAAAATTAAAACTTAGGACAGAAAAAAAATTGAAAATTCAGCGCTTAGCATTAAACTTCACAACTCTAAATTTATAACGATTCAGAAATAAAGAAATGATTTCATTTCTGAGGCATCAGTTTTGAGTAGATTAATTTCTATATATTTTTTTAAGAACACAATTTTTCTTTTTAAATTTTGAATCGTTTTATTTTTAACACTTACTTTAGAATTATTGTTATTCTAGAAATTTTTCAATCAAATATTTTTCAATTTTCATTAATCCACTTTTTTGAATCTTCAACTTAAAAATCGGACAATGTTAAGATGTCATAGTGACAATTTTTATTTCATAAAAGAATACATATCAACATTGCTGTACATGAATCCAATGTTTGAAACAATTTAGTTAGTATTTTGGAAAATCTGCAAATACAAAATAATTTAATTTTCAATACCTGGTTTCATAATATTCTCATTTTTAAGTCTTGAATTTTAGAAATTATTGTCTGATTTCTGCATTGTTTTGAATTTATTCGGTAATTTTAAAATTAAAGCCAAACAATTATTGAAATCAAGTCATTTAGAATATTCATATCTAAAACTATACAATTAAAAACTAAGTATCAATATCAATTTTCTAATTTACGCTTTTGAAGCAAAAAAAATTTTATCTCAAGGCCTCCAAAATTAAACTGTTTTGAAATTGCGCATGCAAAAGAATAATTTTAAGTTGAAATATTATAGAAATTTCAAAGCTGATAAATATATCTATTATTAATAAGTATCAAAAAAATATCACTGTTATTTTCACTCTTCAAAATAGAAGAATTTCAAATATTGTGAACCTTTAAAGTTTAATAATTCTAGAATCTTTGGCAATTATATGTTTTTTGATTGGAAACTTTATTTGTTAATGAATTCCAACATGAAGCTGAGAATTCATTCATTCTGTTTTATGTTTAAAATTCATCTTTTCAAATTGAAAACTCAAATATTTGGTTGAAACCTCAACTTTTTTGTAGAAAATTGATATTTTTGGCTGAACTCAGCTGTTATTGATTGAAAATAGAAATATTTTAAAATTAATTATTTTATTTTAAAATTCAAATTTTCCATTTTTGGTTACAAATTTATCTTTTGAAGTTAAAAACTCATCTGATAGTTAAAAATTCAGTTATTTTGTAGAAAATTCGCTGTTTTTAGTCAAAAATTAATCTTCTTGGTTGAAAATTCAACTATTTTGTTGAAGTTTTTTTTTGGTTCAGAATAATTTTTAAAAATAAAATGTATCTTTTGTACGTGCGGCTTCACGTATTGTATTGAAGATCCATCTTTCTTGGTAGAACATTTATCTTTTTGGTTGAAAATTATATTCTTGTAGAAAATTCATATTTTTGATTTGTAAATTCAACTGTTTTGCATCTTTTTCTGTAAAAATTCAATCTTCTGGATTGAAAATTAATCTGTTTGACTAAAAACTTAAATAATTTGTTAACAATGCACTTTTTGGTTAAAAAGTATTTTTTTAAACTGAAAATTCAACTATTCTATTTAAAGGTGAATCTTGATTGAAAATAAAAATATTTTCAAATTTTAGATTCACCTATTTCGTTAAAACTTCGTGTAGGTTGAAAATTCCTTTTTCGATTGAAAATTAAATTTTTGTATATGAAAATTTAATCTTTCTATTTTTGCTTTCAAATTTATCCATTTATGTTGAGAACTCTCCATCATTTAATGATTGAAAATACATGTATTTTGTTAAAAAGTCGTCTTTTTTGGTAGAAAATTATTTTTCTTCGTTGAAAATTCATTGCTTTATTTAAAAATTTACTTATTTTATTGAAATTAATTTTTTTTATTAAAGTAATTTATTCAAATAAAATTAATTTTTTGTGAGTGAAACTTCATGTCTTTTTTCAAGATTCACGTTTCTTGGTAGAAAATGTATCTTCTTGGTTGAAAATTACATTTCTCTTGAAAATTCATATTTTTGGTTTGGAAATTGAACTGTTTTGTAAATAATTCTTCTTTTTTACATGAAAATTTCACGTTTTGATGACATTTTTTTCTTTATTAACCGCCAATTTTTTTCTTGGTTCAAATTTCGCCTTTTTGGTACAAATCTATTCTTTTTGGTTGCAAATTGATCTGCATGGATTAAAAATAAACTATTTTGTTGGAAAATCATTCTGCTTAGTTGATAATTAATTGTTCAGGCGTCACGAAAAATATTTGGCTTTTAAATACTGCATCACAATTAAAAAAATTCAATCATTTAAATCTAAGGAGCAAAATAATAACTTGAAAATGAACTATAATCCATTTCCTTGTAGGCGGAGACGTAAAAGCTTTAATGTAGACTGAATTAATGAATAATAGGCTATTTTATATAAACAGGAAGCCGATGAGAGCCACTGTGAAGTGAGATGACGAGCGCAGCTCGGCTCTCACATGCGGAGAACCGTCGGCCCGAGGAATGGGTGTCGCAAAGCAACATGCGTGCCCGGCGTGCGCGCGCACGCTTGTCGCTGGTCTGGCAGGGGTTCTCTGCATGTGAGAGCCGAGCTGCGCTCCTCATATAACTTTACAGTGGCTCTCATATGCTCCCTGGAAATACGCATTTCATGCAAAATATTAAAGGAACTTACAGTGGCTTAGCTTGCTTTGCAATCGTTCTGTACAGCGAATGCCAGAGCTTGGGCCTTTCTCGCAGCAGCCTTCTCACATGATAGCGCTGCGGTAAGGACAGGTTCTCTTGCTGCAGCGTAGTCTGGACTTGCCTTACAGTTTTCCATGAGCTTTGATACGAAGTTAGGATGAAAAGGATTCATG
Organism: Andricus curvator; assembly: GCA_932195095.1. Classification (NCBI taxonomy): domain Eukaryota; kingdom Metazoa; phylum Arthropoda; class Insecta; order Hymenoptera; family Cynipidae; genus Andricus; species Andricus curvator. The sequence goes on along the minus strand of CAKNYM010045018.1, from coordinate 97,823 downwards.
GTCTTTTGCAGCTCATTAACGAGACCAAAGGCAATTTGTCGATATGCTTCAAGAGAAGGAACAAGTTTTTTCCAATCTTTTTTAAAGTCAAATTGACATTCCGTCAGCAAATCAGCAGGCGTCAAACCAAACATTTTTTCCAACTTAGTTTGTGCTAGCTGTTCGTCAAGCGGTTTTGGTTTCTCCACTTGCGACGCTGCTCCCAAACATTAAAAATTAAAAAATATATATTATTTTGTAATGATTTCAAGGATTTTGTAAATCGCGATTACAAACTTAAAAACATTATTTCTAAAAATGTATTCCTAAAAGATAAACTAAAAAAAACTGTAAATGACACAATATTTTAAAAATGATAAAAGGTTTCTATTCATAACGCGTTGACCATACTAAATGTGGTTAGTAAAATAAAAATAAGATATTTCACAAAATTCAGTTAATAAAATGAGGTTAGTAAAATAATAATTTAATTAATTACTTAATAATCTATGGATGAAAATTAAGAATTTTCTGCATCACCCATGTAATAAATCAAAGTTTTGAAATGAGTCATTCTATATAATCTTAAAAATCATTTCGGAATGTTTTTAAACATTTTTGAAGAAAGAAGAAAATTTCAATTGTAATTTTTTTATTACTGTTACTGTAGGCAACAATAAACAAAATTGTCGGCACCGTTAACCAAAAATTTACGAGCACCCACAAATTTTAACTGTATCATAAGCATTGTTCTGTGTATATTATCCTTCAAAGTGACATGATAATTCGTAATTGCAGCATCGAGGAACAGGGCAGACTGGTTAAAAATTTTATTATTTGGTTGAAAATTCAACAATTTCGTTAAATTTATCCATTTTGCTTGAAGGTTCAACTGTTTTGTTAAAAATTCGTCTTTCTGGCTTGAAAAGTTAACCATTTTGGCAGAAAATTAACTGAAATTCAAATTGAATCATTTCTGGTCTTTTTTTTTTTGATTCGTCTTTTTAGTTTGAAATTTCAGCTGTTTTAGTGAAAACTTTGTCTTATTTTGGCAGAAATATTGAATACTTGCTGGAAGGTTATTAACTTCTATCTTGAAAATGCGTATTTTTGTTTTGCAAATTCATCATTTTAGTTGAAAATTTGTCTCTTTGCTTAAAAGTTTGACTATTCTATTAAAAAATTAATTTTTTTCATTCATTTTTTTACTGTTTTTCTTTCGGGGTGGAGACGTTTTAAAATTTGTTTTTTATAACATTTTTATACATTTATTGATATTTCAAATTCAAATAATAATTTTAAAAATTTTTAACGTAAAAAGAAATTTGTCTGATAAAAATATTTCATTCTTATCTTTTTAAAAAGTAAATAACCTTTAATTAGTTAGTCTCTTGATAACGCGTCTACGTGATAAGGATTCGTCGTCTTATTCGCATTAAGATAAATTAATGCTTGACAATCTCTGACGATCTCGAACATTAATCCTATAAGAAACACACGCAAACGTTCTACGGCCCACACGATTGCTAATAATTTCAATTTGCTCGAATGGTAGCGCGATTCTGTTTCAGACGCGCGGCGACTTATCGCGTACACGAGTCGTAATTTTCCGGAATCATTACTTTGTAATAACAAATTTACTCGAGCGCGGAGAGAAAACCAAAAAATTCGGGCTTGACGACAGTATTGTTTTCAATGTTTGGAAAGTGTTCTCGTGATTTTCGGTCCACTCGAATGCTGTGCTTATTTTCGTCAAAGCGTTTAAAGGTGCGGCAATTTCCGCAAATCCGGGAACGAAACGTCGGAAAAGGCTTGCCATTCCTACAAATCTTCGTACGCCGTGTGAGTGTTTTGGTCTTGGAAATTCCGAAATCGCTTGCGCCTTGTTCGGTCCCGGTTAAATTCCGTTCGCATTTATGATAAATCCGAGAAATTCTACTTTCAACATACCGAAATGACATTTGGCTAATTTCAAGGTCAAAACTGCGCGAATAAGAGCCTGGAACACCGAACGTAATCGCGATACAAGTTCGGGCCAATCTCGTGCGATCACGAGGATGTCGTCGAGGTGGAACAACAATATTTTGTTTCGCAGGGGATCTAGAGCTTATTCCATCATTTTGGAGAAATAAAACGGAGCGTTCATGAGTCCAAACATTGCGCGAGTATATTCCCCTGTTTCTTCGAAAGTGATAAATTCAGTTTTTTGTCGCGCTTCCGGTTTCAAAGGCATTTCAAAATATCCGTTCGCCAAATCTAACGTTGCGAACATTTTATTTCCGGCCATAGCCTCAAGATATTCGTCAATGCTCGGCAAAGGGAAATTTACGCGCTCGGTTTGTGCGTTCAATTTACGAAAATCTATAACGAGTATCGACTCTCCGGATTCCTGTTGAACTAATAATATGGGACTTACGTATGGAGAACTAGTTTTCGTTACAATGCCCGCATCTTTTCAATTTCGCACGATCGTTTTTATAGTTTCACGTTCATTTTTATTCGCTCGGTACGGTTTCATACTAACCGGAACAGCATTCGGTTTCGAAACAATATCCATCTCAACCAGTTGCGTACAACCTAGCTCGGCCATATCCTTGGAGACGCAATTTTGATGCTCGTTGAGAAGTTTCAGCAACTCTTCGCGTTGTTCACTCGTGACGGACGAGTCCGTGTTCATCTCTTCGTGAGTGATTGGTTCCTTTCTCGGAAGAATCGTGTTGACTGGCTCAATCTACAGTACGTGCGAGTCGAGAGTTTGGTTTTGACGGATCTTCGTCGCACCCAAGCTGAGCACATTCAGCGACATAGTCTCTTCACCAACGCGCAAGTCAATGAAGTTTATGTTTTCCAGAACTTATTTTCTCTCGCTTAGAGAAACCGGACGATTACTTTTAATGGTTTTCTCAAACTTACTTCGCTCGATTCCAATGGCGAACTTTCGCAGAACTTGAATTTATCTCCGGCCTTTATTTACGCGACGTGTGGTAGTTCGGTAAACGTGCGTCCCACGATCACAGGCCATTTTTGTACCTATCTGGAACTACTCGCATTATTATCTCATTTCGGATCACACGGTCTACGTTGAGATTAGCGCGCATAATCCCGGTTGATTTTACCGATTTGTTTTCGCCAAACCCGATCAACTCACTGTCGACGTGTGCGATTTTGAGTCCGATGGTGATCGCGGTGTTTGCCGTTATGGTACAGTCCGAACTGCGATTGTCTATGAATGCCGTTGCCGGAGGTTCGTTAATACTCACGGTTTTCACGTACTTCAGTTTTGATTCGACACTATTTGTGGGCACTGTATTTATTTCGGCACTGGGTATTGGTTTGAGACAATCTTTCGTACCGTGGCCTTTTTCTTTCGTCGTGGTTCCGGACAATCACGCGATATATGCCCCTTGCCTTGACAATTGAAGCACTATACGGTTTCACTTGTAAAACTTTTCGCGTTCGGATTTCCCTCGGAGTCCGTTTTTTTGGAGTTGGTGTTTCCTTGGGGTTTCGGCTTTTACGTTCGTCGAGACTTTATTGTTGAATTTCTCGTTCTGCGGGTGATTATGATTGAGACTCTTTGAGTCTCGTCTCGTATTTCGTCATAATCAAGAAAAGCGTATTTTCTTTTTCGCAAGTTACGGCGTTTACATGTCTCATTCGTTTACACGACACAAACGTGTTTTATCCTAAAAATATGAGGCTGAAAAGTCGTCGGAATTTTGGATTCTCTTCTTCATTTTGTCCCAAGCCTCACTCTTGCATAAATTTTTCATAAATGCGGCTTTGCATAAACCTCGGTACCAAGAACTAGCTGCTCCTTCGAGTTGGTTTTTGGCCATTTGTAAGGTGAAAGATTCTGGCCATTGATTGGTTTTCGCCTTTGCTTTCACTTGTTTGAGCCATATTTTGGCCTTAATAGGACCTTCTTCCCCTTTAAATGTAGGCACAGTCTTAGAAAAATCCGGCATAACGTGGAGTTCTTTCCGTGCTTGAGATCCTTGCTTTTGAAGAACGCGTTGCTTTAGATTAGCGTTCTTTCGCATCATCTCTCGCATTCCTTGTACCATTGTATAGATTATCGGATTGTACTTGGGTGGGGGGGGGGGCGGCTCCCGTTGGATAACTCATGTTGAATCCGGAAGGTTTCGGTGTAGAAAAACGTGGATAATGTGGCAACGGTCCGTAAGATGACGCCACGTTGGGTCTCGGGCCTTGCGTATTTTGCGGCATTAAAACCCCTTGCGATACCGCGTCGTTGTATGGATGAAACCCTGGATTCTGGAGACCCGCGTCCTGTGGGATTATCGTTTGCTTTGACGCAATCCGTTCATCGTCTCGTCGGTGAGGTAAAACGTTCTGATGAGATTGAGCTGTTGAAGCGCTGCGGCGTGGATTCTTGGGGTTAACACCTGTATTTTGACGATTTTTAGTGTGTACTAACGTTTCCTCTCTTATACGAGACTGATGAATTTGACTCCCGGAGGCATCGAAACAAGAATTTTCGAATGCGTTGATGTGCTGACGGCATTTCCGTTTGATTCCAATAAGTCGCGTTATTGAGCGGAAAACCTTGAATCAGGTCAACTTCGGGAATCGGGGTGGCTCGGGCCATATCCACATTTTGATGAAATCGGTCGAAAGTTTGTTCTCTGATTTGTGGTATCGTTCCGTCGTGTCCCGACATGTCCGCTCGCGCGCGTACCGAAAATGGCGGGGAACGATATAGCACAACACGTGGCGGAGTCCCGCACGACTCGCCAAATTTTTGATCCGGCACACCGAATCTTCATCACTCGCGGATCCGTAATTCATGAACAACACACAAACAATTCTCGTAGGTTTCCGGGGTCAGAACGTGTTCATCCCATACTTAGAATGTTAGCCACAACGCGTTAGTTTACTCCTACACCAAGAACTGTTTGTTATTATTCAAGATAATACAGGGTAAAAAGGACGATACGTGTATCGATGTTCTTGAGGTATTCGTGTCGTTACCCGTCGCTCGACTCGACTCGACCGACTCTCTTGCACTATATCTAAATTCGGATCTAACTCTATAATATATTTATAGATTCTTTCCCTCTGAAAAAGAGGCATGTGTGCACCTTATTTGCTTTTAAAAAAATTAATCTATTAGAATCGCCTTTCCTACGCTCCTTTTGTGTCAGAAACTAAAAGTCAAGTTCGCCAGCCAGCTTTTTTAGGTGAAAATTCAAAAAGTGAGAGCATTTTCAAATTCTGTTTCAAGTTTTAAAAATGATATGTGCTGTTATTCATAGTACTCGAAGAGTCAAATAATTTATCTGCAAATTTGATGCAAATTTGAAGCCGAAGAACGTTAAACGACAAATTTAAAAAAAAATCTGGAAGATTTAAGGCACTTTTTTTGATTATGCAAAATTTTTTTCAAATTTTAAGAAAAATCCAAGTAAATTGTGTAGAAATTGTTGATGTAACTTGTTGGATTTAGGGCCAGGTGAATGGAAACGAATTATATTTAAAAGTTCTGAAAATATTAAAAAACGGTTCAAAAGTTTTGAAGATTACAAATTTTTATTTAAATGTAGAGTTTTAATGATTTCAAAACAAAACATCTTTTTAAGAATTTCGGAAGGTTTGAAGAGAATAAAAACTTTTTCTAAGATTTATGGGAAAATTGAAACCGATTTTTTCATTTTGAAACAGGAATTCAAAGAGAAATTAAAAAAAAATTGCAAAAGAACTTGCAAACTTTCTGAATTTTGCAAAATTTTCAAAAAGAAAAAAGATAAGTTTAAGAGACAATGTGAAGTTTCGAAAAGATTAAAAATAATTTAAAACTTGTGATGATTTCTTATTTAGAAAATAATTCAGAATTTTGAAGATTTCGAAAAAAGAAGCTCTTTAAGAATACTCAAAAGTTTCAAGAAAATAAAAATTATTTACTAAGACTTCGGGAAAATTTTGAAAAGATTTCTAAAAATGACGCAAAAAAATCTGAAAGATTTTAAGACAATTTTTTTAATTTTGAAAGATTTTTCCGAATTTAAAAAAAAATCAGAGTCAATTTAAAAATTATTATTAATATATTATAATATATTATCATATATTATATTAATATATGTAAGATGTACGAAAATTTATAAAATATTTTTAAATTTTTCAGAGTGTTTTAGATTCTTTTTCGACACATCTGAAATATTCAAAAGTATTTTTGAATTCTAGTTCGGATTTGAGTAATCAAAAATTTTGTTTTGCAATTTTTATTTTTCAAAGAAAATTAGTTTACTCTCAAATCAGAAAACTACATGATTGCGATTGGTGATGGTAGTAATTTTAAATATTAATGAGCACGTACCTATATGATTTTTTAAGTTTCTTCTCAGGATACAAAATTTTCTTTAAAACAGAAACTGGAGGAAATTCATCAGAACATATGTTTCTCCTCAAATATAGTGCAAAAAGGATAAAAAAATCACTAAAACTTTCTAAAAACGGCAGAGGAGATTATGAAAAAAATTTTTAGCATGTATATATTTTTATAGGTATATATTTTCATTCGATACTGAATTTTTTTTTGAACATGCAAAGAACTCAGGTGCTGCATTAAAAAAAAATTATAAAAAACTCACGACTTGGCGGAGATTAAAAATTTCTCAATTGTATGTAAATAAATTTATGCTATTTTTAAAACTTCTAATGTTGAAACTTTATATGTAAATTTGTTATATTTTTCTAAAATCTCGTATATCTAATAATATAAACATGATGTAAATATTATGGAAGCGTTTTGAAAACGCCGGACGATTAGAAAAAGAGTTAATAAATTTGTTATATTTCCAGAACCTGGTATATTTAATAATGTAAAAATAATGTTTACATTGATAATTTTCTATATTTTTAAAACCTCGCAAGTCGAAACTCTATATGTAGATATCTATAATGGAAAAATGATTTAAAAATTATAAAACTTTATAATAAAATCGAAAAACATTCGAAAATAATTTATATTTCGCATACATTTTGAAGAGATAAACAGTTTTATTGTAAACTGCAGTTTATTAGATAATTTCGAAGAACACGGACGTAGCGATTTTAAGAATTATCAAACTCACAAATTCTGTAGGGATTGGGAATTTTGTTAAAACAAGTTCATAAAATTTTTATAATATTGAAACCTCGAATTTCGAATAATCTTGAAATAATAAAAAGATCACTTAAACTTTTTAAAAATGCCGGAAGGGGAAAAAACATTTTTTAGTGAAAATATCCACAGAAGTCCGGGGCAGCAGTCGTAAAAATTATCAAATTCACGACTTCTCTAGAGTTGTGGAATTGTTAAAAGACAAGTTCATGAATCTTTTATATTTTTAAAGGCTCGCGAGTAAAAACTTTACATTTATGTATAATGGAAAAATAATGAAAATAAAAATTAAGAAATAATAAAATGAATTTTTTAACAAAACAGTAAATTTTCTACCAGAATGTTGATTTTTCAAGCCTAAAGACAAATTCTTCACAAAACATTTGAATTTTCAACCTAAGAATTAATTTTTAACCAATCAATTGAAATTCAAGCCACGAAAAATAATTTTCTACTAAAAAAAGTCGAATTTTCAACCACATTTATGAATTTTAAACCAAATACTTACATATTTAACCAGAAAAGAAAATTTTGCAATTAAAAATAGAGTAGTGAAATCTTCAGTTCAAAAAATTATTTTTAAGCAAAGAATAACACGAATTTTCAACAGGATAGTTACATTTTTAATCCAAGTAATGAATTTTCAACTAAAATTAGTAACCCAAAAGTAACAAAATAAATTTTTTAAAAAGTTGTTTAGCTTTCGAAGAGAAATTTGAGTTTCTACTAAATTGCTAAACTTTTGAGTCGAAAATACAATTTTTCTACAAAATATTCTAATTTTCAACAAAAAAGTTTATCTTCAACCAAACAGTTAAATTTTTAATCAAGAGAGTTAGTTTTCTACCAAAAACGTCTAATTTTCAACAAAATATAAAGTTTTTCAGGCAAATAGTTAACTTTCAAACTAGACAAAAAAATGTGCAATCAAAATTGTAATAGCTAAATTTTCAGTTAAGGAAACTGATTCTTAACAAAGAATAAAGAAAACTATCCACAATATAGTTGAATTTTCAACCCATAAAATTAATTTTAGATTTAAATGATGAATCTTCAAATGAAAAGTACATTTTTCGCAAAGCAGTTTGACTTTTGTCCAAATAGTTGTGTTTCTACTCGATTGTTGAAGTTTTGAGTCAAAATACAAATTTTCTACAAAATATTCTAATTTTCAGCAAAAAAGTTTATCTTCAACCAAACAGTTAAATTTTTAGCCAAGAGGATTAGTTTTCTACCAAAAAAGTCTCATTTTTAATAAAATATAAACTTTTTAACCACTTAGTTACATTTTCAACTAGAAGAGAAAAATTTGTAATCAAAAATAAGAAAGTTTAATTTTCAGTTAAACAAACTCATTTTTATCCAAGAATAAAACGAATGATAAGCAAAATAGTTAAATTTTCGACCAAAGAAATCAATTTTCAGCTTAAATGCTGAATCTTCATCTAAAAAAGTAAATTTTAAACAAAGAATTTCAACTTTCGATCAAATTTTTGAGTCAAAAATACACATTTTCTATAAAATAGTCGAACTTTGAACCCGAAAATGTGAATTTTCAACAAAAAAGTTAAATTTTAATTTAAATATTCATTCTTTACCCGATAAGTACAGTTTTCATAAAAAAAAGAAAACAATGTTGAAAGAAGATGAATTTGCAAACCGAATAAGAAAGAAAATCAATCAAATTGTTGAATTTTCAAATCAAGAAGACGAAATTTCAACAAAAAAGCTTAATTTTCGTTTATAGGCTTATAAGAAACATCTTAAGTGCTGAAGATATAATAAAATTGTACATTCGTGAAAATAGTTATTGTTCTTAAATTTTTTATATTTAAAAACCGCGTATGTTGAAACATTATATGTATTTATAACCTGAAAATAACAAAAAGAATAAAAAAACTTTTCAAAAACAATAAATAACGTACAGCCCAGAGATATTGACCGATAGGGAAGAAATTTTTTTTTGAAAAAAGCTGATTATATTTCAAAGAAAGCTCTCAAGCCTGATTTTTCATTTAGTTTCTCAATTTTGTTATAAACAAATATGACGAAAAAAATGGCAATTTTTCCTATTTGAAGTTCCGGGTGCTCGTCAATAATAGGAAAATTACATTATATTATATAATTTTATTATATAAAGATATTCCATCATGATAAAATAAAAGAAAAAAAGATTTTATAAACAAATTATTTGTTGAAATTTTTTTTTATCATTTTCAATAATTTTACTTTTTTTTTTTAAAGTTATATTGCAAGAAATTTGGAAGGAAACAATATTATAATGAGGAAAATTTCTCTTAAGATTATTCGTCTGAATATTATATTAGGAACCTCATGATATTTCATTTTTTTTCAGTTATTTTGTTTCAATATCATTCCTTTTAGTTGGGAACTTGATTATGATTTTAGCAACATTCATAATTAGTTGATAAATTTGATGTTTTCCAAACTAATTTAAAAACAAATGCATTATTCGGGAATCGGTCGACAGAAAAATTAGTTTTTTTCAATGCCAATCCTTTTAATTGGAAACTTCATGATAATTTCAGCAACATTCTCTAATATTTGATCAATTTTATGATTTTTCTCAGCAAATTTAATTTAAAAAATTGATTATTCGGGTATCTGCTTACGAAAAAATTAGTTTTTTTTTCGATGTCAGTCCTTTTAATTGGGAACTTCATGGTTATTTCAGCAACATTCACAATTAGTCCATAAATTTGATCGTTTTTTCAACATATTTAATTAACAAATACATTATTCGTGTATTTGTCGAGATAAAAATGTTTTTTTTTTCGTAAATAAATGCCCAAATAATGTATTTGTTTATTAAATTTGTTTTAAAAAATTATGCAATTACTCAACTAAGTATGACGGAACAACTCTGAAAATTGAAGAAAAAATTCGAACATTGATATCTCGAAAACGCTTCCATCACAAAATTTTTGGTGTGTGATTTTCGTGTTTATTGGGCCAAAATACATGAAAAACTCATATTAAGATATGGTGGGCAAACAAAATTTTTAATTTTGTAAACTGGTAAGAAATCCTCCCATCGCCCGAGAGCTCCGGCTCTTGCAGTCAGCTACGTTGCTTTGGACTAAATCCCCAATGCAACGAATTATGCGGTTACGTTACCAGTATCGCGCAGTGCCACCCACAATATGCCTCTCTCGGATGGAGGCCATGGTTCAGTTGAGAGTGGCAATAGGACCGAACCAAGGCGACGACGAGGCAATGGCCCCGGACAATCCAGCAAAAAGCCTTTCTCAGGATGGACAAATTAGCTGACAAATGAGCTCTCCCCGATTTGCTCCCTGAAGATCTTAATCTTTGGAACCTGAAATGTGTAGTTTACAAGAAGGCGGTCTCCCTGTTTAGTGTAAATATTAGCAACGATACTTCAGTACGCCTGAGTAAAATTCGCGAGCATATTGCACAGCATGATTTTAAAATTGAAACGGCGAGACGGCATGCACCAAATTTTCAGTCGTGATTAGCTACATAACATCAAATAAAACATTCACTTCAAAAGTTAGGGAACTTGCTCGAAACTCAAGGAAAGCAAATCACACGCTGAACAAGTGTAAACTGTTGACCATCAAGCAGCACCGGACGCAGAAAATAATATTGCTTTCAACAGCGAAAAAGTGCCTTGAATGGCGAGTGAAGTGGATTCACGAAAATTCAACCTTCTCTACTCATCCTTCCCGTCTGTTCAATAAAATGTCACGTGCCGTTGAAAATCCGCCTAGTCAAGATGAGATTCAAGTCTTCTGAGAGCAAGTATATGGAGATGCTTATCAGCTAAATGAAGACGCTTCAGATATATCACTCTTTCGTAACTTTTGCCAAAGGCAAAGGTTACAAGGTCCAGAGGAAGAGTGTCCACTAATTACTACTGAAGAAGTGATGAGTGTTATCGCTAGAACTAAGAACTTGTCAGAGCATGGGCCATATGAAATCAACCAATTTTGGTGGAATAAGTTCACTTGTACGCACCAACATCTAGCTCGTATATTTACTACTTTCTTAAACGGAGAACAACCCGTCCCGCAGTGGCTAGTGGGAGGACGCACGGTATAGGTCCCTAAGACCGGAGCACCATTCAACATCTTGGTAATGGAGAAACATATACATATCTTGGAATACCGCAAGCGGAAACCCATGATGTGCTTGCGTTAAAAAAGGCTCTTGGAAAAAGGTATCGCCAAATTCTCAGAAAAATTTGGGCTTCCGAATTATCTGGAAAGAATAAGATCCAGGCGACCAATATGCTGGCCGTTCCTATACTGCTCTACACGTTTGGTGCAGTCAAGTGGAACGTCGATAAGTTGAAGCAACTTGATCGAAGCCCACGCAAGATGATGCCAATCCATCGAAGTCATCATCCTAGATCTTTCGTACCTCGAATATACCTCCCTCGAGATAAAGGGGGTAAAGGCTTGCTAAGCTTAGCGTGTCTTCATCGAAGAACGGTTCTGCCTACAGCCTGCTCAGTTCTAAATAGCACAGATTCTCTTATGCGACTCGTACATCAACATGAAGTCGTCAGTGCTGCGGCGTTTCTATACTGTGCCGCAGATAGGGCCGCAGAGGAGATTGGCCTCCCATTTGATTCCAGCGACACTACACATGGCCTAGCATCACTAAGACCTTTGATGCTTAAAAGTCGTGTACAGGAAGCAGAACCTACGCTCCTACTAAGAGAACATGCTGACAAGCCTTTTTATGGTAAATTATACGGCATCGTACGTAGAGAAGAGCTGTCGATGGGTCTGTTCAACATATTTCTCAAGTCTCCTGGATAGAGAGATACAATGCGGCTCTAAAAGTATTATATTACTATCTTAGGCTCTTTTATGGTGTTGATCTCTTGCCCATTTTGAAATACGCCCAGGGGGAACTCGAGTCCGTTGTGGAGAATGATCAGTGTACGATCTACTCGAATTTCTCATTCTCCAACACTCAACGCATCAGTGCTACGAATCCTGATATTGTCCTCAAAGATCTGAAGCCAAAGATGATTCACGTAATTGAATTCTCGGCACCAGCCAAAGGTAATATAATGACAAAGGAGGAAGAAAAACGGGCGAAATATCAAGAACTTCTTTTCGAGCTGAGCAGGCTGTACCAAGGCTACAAAGTCCATCTTGTAGTTCTCATAATCGGCTGTCTTAGAGGTGTGAAAGCTTTATTTCTTAGCGAACTCAACAAGATTCCGGCTTGCCAGCGTCAGGCTCATTCGATTGCGAACTGGATGCAAAAGGCTGTTCTTCTGCGATCACGTCATCTGGTCCGTCAACACTGTTCCTCATGACATTCTACAAAGATAGGTTGCTTTAAAAAAGCATCCAGAGGTGAAACTTCAGCTCCAACTGTCTCGTCTGCCGCGTAAGATCATCCGCGGCTAGAGACCCGACTCCAAGGAACAGTGTTGCACGATGTTAACTCGCGTAAATTTTCCGCTCTTACTTACCTTCAAGGACAGAAGGAGCAGAACTGGATGACGTACACGTTACAGTTGCGTCGGGATCGAATGCTTTAAAGAATCATGATCTTAGCTGCCGGAGCCTACAACTTCATATAATAATAAATAATAGTTACAAGAGAGATCGAAAATGGATGCGCCGTCAAAAGGCTCCACAAGCCTTCCAAATAAATTTGTAGCGTGATTACTTTTATAAGTTCTTGTTTTAATGGTAATGAACCTAATGTTCACAAAAAACATCATTTTGAACAAATATTTTTTTTTTTTAATTTACTTTTTTCGAAAGTGCCCTTTGCGTGGAGAATAATCCATATAATAAATATAATTATTATATCTATATATTACAAACACGGAGTATAATACATCATAAAATATTATTTGTTATTACAAATAACGAAACCTTGAATGTTCTATGTTTGAAATCAAATAGACTTTCTAACCAAGCTAAAATATTTTAAAATTTTTATTGGAGCTGTGCAGTCGGTTATTCAAATTTTTAATACAAATTCAAGAATGCTTGGAATATTGGATTTTTCGAAATAGAAATAATTAAACTGTACATCAAACTGCCTTGATTTCCTTGTATTATTACTGTTTTTTTACAATTACGCGTAATTAAAAAATTTCGTTACAATTTCAATCACGAAAGTATTTTGTTTGGCTTTGGTCAAGTTCCTGCGGATAATGAATAGTGTCTTCTTAATCGATATTTATGTTTTCAGACAAATTCTTCGTTCTAGCTGCAAATTATTATTACGAATGTAAAGGCCGTGTTTTTGCCGTGTTGTCCTTGGTTTTCACATAACCTCAAAATTTTCAAATTCTGTGAAAAAAATTATTTTTTTTCGAATTGCGTGTTTTTTTAAATTTTTAAATGGCAAGAAGTTTAGTTAGGCGTGTTTTGCGCTCAATTTTCTAGGGCACGTATTTATTAAGTGCAATAACTCATCGTCAGACACACCTTGCAGGGCAGCGGGTCATAATCCAGAGAAAATTATGGGTATCGTTTCTAGATCAAGGCTCTTTTTTTGTGGGCCTTTGTTATCATCATTATAATTTTTTTTAATTAGGAACCCTAATCCTGATATAACTGCAGGAGGATTACATTAATTTCATACGCAAAAGTAGCATGACTCCTAAATATAAAATTATAAGATAGTGAACTGCTGTGAGTAACAAATTTTTATTTAATGCTACATAGTTTGGTTATGATAATAATAATATTAATATTGATAATAGATTTCACAAAAATGCGGCTGCGCCCGTCTTTCAGAAATCTGCACTAGTATTCACCTACAATAGTCCATATATCTTTTTCGCAGTACACAAGGAAAATCGCAGTAAAACCCGTGTATAGTACAGCGGATAATTAAATAATTAGATTCATAATTAGATTCAAACATTCCAAGTCGTCATATATTTTGTCCTTTCCCGCCTTCATCGTTCTGCTTGGATCTGAAGATGAAACAATATTCAGTTTAAACAATATTTATATCTTAATAAAGTATAAACAAAACAAGCGATGTGCGCCTTAAGAAGTTAATTATTTAACGAATGGCTAAAACGGTTTAATCAGCAAATATTAAATCGAATAAATTCAGCTAAGACAAATCAAGGATCAAACCAAATAATCGGTTGAAAATTAATCACCCCGAAGTGCGAAAATAATTGAATATTTCACAATCGCGATCATGAAGTATATAAGCACTAGCAGGAAATGCGTCAACAACTCTGAACTTTTATTTCATACATTCAAAACATAAACAATTTGAAAATCCATTATTAACAAAATGTTTATGCAGTGAGTCTCAAAAATTGTTCCAACAACAAGAATTAATTAATAATTTCAGATAAAAAGCGTTTGAAATTTGAAAAAATATATTGAACGTTCTTTTTTGAAAAAGGTCTAACTCAACGTATGTTGAATTAGGTAAATTTTGAAAGAAGGATAATATTTCGAATTGAACGAGAAAAAATGGAACTTCTATTATTCCTCAATAAAAAAGTTTGAAGTTGGATAATTTAGAATTAAAGGTATTTGGAAATGAGAAATGTTAAGCAGAAGCTTAAATTATATCATTTCTGATTCGAAGCATTCAAAATTGAAACATTTTATTTTGAAGAATATCGATATTGAATGACTTAGGATTGCAATTTCGAACATAGTACAAATTCAAGATCTTCAAATTAAATAATTTCAGATAAAACTTTTGAAAACTGAATTATTCAGAATATAAAGGAATTGAAATTGTATTATTTCTAATTAAACGCATTTGAAACTGAACCATAAAACCTAAAATCTTTTGAATTGAAACAATTTGTAATGCTAAGCGATTCAAATTTGACAATTTGAAAATTAAATTGAATGTTTTTAAAGTCAAACTTTCTGAAATTCTATAATTTTCAATTTTTATTACACAAAAAAGTATAAATAAATATTAAAATTGAGTAGACAAATGTTCCTAAAGTCAAAAAATGAATTCTCGTTTGTATTCATTATTTACAATGGAACAGTTTTCAATTATAAATCTTCAAAGAGGAATAATGCTTTTAAAGAAGTTCAAAATAAAGTAACTTCAATTATTGGAACAAATTAAAATATTTCTGTGACGGAACGTTGAACATTAAAAGAAGCCGGACTTAATTTGGAACCCAACATAAATTTTAATTACCAAGAATTGTGATATTAAAACCTTTTTTTACTCAAGCCTTTTACTATTGGAATTATTTTGAATAAACTTAAATCGTTTGGAAATTGAAAATGTGCATATTTTAAATTATGCTTTTCGAAATTAAACCATTTCAAAAAAATAAAAAAAATTAAATTATTTAAATCTAAGGAGCAAAATAATAACTTGAAAACGAACGATAATCTATTTCCTTGTGAGTGGAGACGCAAAAGCTTCAATGTAGACAGGAGAAATGAATAATAGGTTATTTTATATAAATGGGAAGCCGATGAGAGCCACTGTGAAGTGACAAGCCGAGCGCATCTCGGCTCTCACATACATAGAACCGTCGGCCCGGACGGGAGGGTGTCGTGAAGCATCGTGCGTACCCGGCGTGCGCGCGCACGCTTGCCGCTGAACCAACAGGGGTTCTCCACGTGGGAGAGCCGAGCTGCGCTCCTCATCTAACTTCACAGTGGTTCTCATACGCTCCCTGGGAAGATGGATTTCATGCCAAATATTAAAGGAACATACAGTGGCTTAGCTTGCTGTGCAACTGTTCTCTGCAGCGAATTTCATAGCTTCGCTCTTTCTCGCAGCAGCAGCGGTACATGTTAGCGCTGCGTCAATGACAGGTTGTCTTGCTGTAGCGTAGTCTGTACTGTCGTTACAGTTTATCACGATCTGTGTTCCGAAATTAGGATCAGTAAGTGACATGGTCTTTTTTAGCTTATCTACGAGAGCATCGGCCACTAATTGAAGTGCTTCAAGAGGAGTAGCAATTGTAGACCAGTTAGCTTCAAAGTCAAATTGACAATGCTTCTGCAAGTCAGCAGGCATCAAACCAAACATTAGTTTCAGTCTTTTTTGTACTTCCGCTTTGTCAAACTTTGAGGAATATGACGCTTTCGACGCTGCTGCCAAACCTTAAAAATTAAAAAATATATATTATTATGTAATGATTGCAAGGAGTTTGTAAATCGCGATTTCAAACTTAAAAACATTATTTCTAAAAATGTATGTCTAAAACTGTGAAAAATTGTTTGATAATAAAGTCAGCAATGTTCTGTTTTTAACGTTTAGACAAAATGTTTCAAAAGTGATGAAAAAGGTTTCTATTCATAACGCCTTGACCATACAATAATTTTGTAGGATTCTGAAATATATCAAGGTATTTCGAATGATTTATACATTTTTGAATGGATTTTTACATTTTCATAGATTTCAAGGGATTTTAATTTATTTCAAGGAATTCTGAATGATTTTAAAAGAAGTAGAAAATTTTAAGGGATTTCAAAGAATTTTGTAGGATTCTTAAATATTTCGAGGGATTTCGAATGACTTATACTTTTTTAAATGACGCCTAATTATATTGTCAGGAGGGAGACGGGGAGAACGAGTGTAAGGATGCTAGCGGGGAGTCGAGCGTGTAAATATGAGGAGAAATTTTTGGAAGAGGGGGGAAGTAAGCTGGTTAGGGAGTGTTGGTGGGAGAAGAAGAACAGGAGAGGGGGTGGGAAGATGGAGGTTGAAAGAGAAAAGTATTTTAGAACGAATGGACTGCAGATGGATGAAGTGAGAAGGATGCATGAGGAAGGAAGGAAGGTATATAAGTTGGTTAAGAAAAACAGCATGGAGAGAGAGAAGACAGCAGGGGAAGAGAGAATAAGAGAGACAAGGTTTAATGGGAACTATGTGTGGATTATGCCAAGGGCGAGAGCGCAATATTTGTGTGAGAAAGGAGAGAAAGGAAGCCAGGAGCTTATAGCGAGGATGAGATGTGGGTGCATGGAGGGTTTCAATAGGTTCTGGCTCGCTAGGGAAAAGAGGATGTGTGAACTATGTGGGAAGAGGGAGGCAAGAGTGGAGCACTGGTTGGAGGAGTGCGTAGAGGTGGAAAGGAGTGAGATAAGCATGGTGTTATTGATGCATGAAAGGGGGGACAAAAGGGCAGTAGCATGGGTGAAGGGAGTCTTGGGTAAGATGGAGAAGAAGAGAAGGAAGGAGGAAGAGGAATGGAGAAGGAAAGATTGTAAATAGAGGAGGAAGTAAATATAAGTAAATTTAAATATTGTAAATAGTAGATAAGTATTAGGTAATAGCCGCGGAGGCATAGTTTGGTAATGCGAGGCTAAGCAAGAAAGAAGGGACATGCGTGCGAGGCGAGGCGAAGCGAGGAAGGCAATGCGATAAGAGCGAGCGGCGTTAGAGATAAGGTGTGTAAGGATGTTAGTTTTGAAAAAATTCTGTAAAAAAATGGCAGTGTAAGCAATTAAATTTTTGAAGGCCAGCAGGCTAAAAAATAAACGTTTATCTATCATAAAAATGTTACTTTTGGCCTTTCTTTACAATTTTTATTTTTAGAAAAACAGGCGCCATTTTTTTAAATTTGCGAATTTTTGCATATTTTCCATAGTTTTTGAAACAATTAGAAAAACCGCTGTACTGGTAATTTTTTTATTACTGTTACGGTAGGCAACGAATAAAATTATGAAGGTTTTTAAGGATTTTTAACGGTTGAAGATCATGAAATTTTCTTCCTAAAATTTCAGGAAATATTCAAATCAAAGATTTTTCACATATTCAAGAATATCTCAGAAAAATCCTTTTGAAGCACTCAATATTTCCAACGCTTAACTTCAAAATACGATGTTAATGTAAACTGACCCTAGACACATGCCACACTTTGTTCTCAAAGTCAGTCGCACGAGTGTTCTTGAGGGAGCAGGTTTGCGATGATGTTGGTGATGGTTGATGATGGTGTTTGGTTCCTCGCCTAGAGGTTAGCCGGCAATTGGCAGATGGGAACATATGAACTCCTATCTAATACAACGCTGCTGAAGGCTGGTGACCTTCCCAGCATAAAACATCAACCAATTGCGACTCTCTCGGTTTTCATTCCTGCCCCCCCCCCACCAGTAACAGAAGTTTCGATTGGACTAAGGTTAAAACTAGACTTTCCGCGATACGACGAATCACTACTTAAATTGGACATGATTTCGACTCGCAAAACAAATTTCGCGCATAAAGGTGGTGGTTCAGTGTAAAATGTAAACAATTAATAATACAAACAATAAAATGTCCCCGGAATGGACTAAAACTTTCATTGACGAAATTCATACACACGGTAAACGTTGAGGTCGAGTTTCAGGCGATGAATGGAGACTGGGTGTTTGCGAGAGTAGAATCATAGAAAATGTGGTGTTGAAAGGCGGTTTCGAAATATGGCCAGGAGTTGATGGAGAATCACATAGTACTCAAGGAGTCGGTTTGATTATGAATGAAAAAGTCGAAAATAGTTGATAGTGATCAGAGAGGAGTCAAATACGCCTTCTGGGGCACTTTAAGTGATACAATAAGTACTTGCGATCATGGTGAAAAAATCATTCTGCTAGGAGATATGAACGGATGGTTCGGCGTCCAACGTCAGGGTACAGATACAGAAAGGGTGCCAGGTAATTTTGGGGATTCAAGACATACTTGGTTTAGACATAAAATGATCTACATTTGCACCTGGCGTAAAGGAAAGAGCCACAGTATAATAGACTTCGTTATTGCGGATGAAGGACTAAGAGGACTAGTAGAAGATACAAGAGTCATGAGGGTCTCTGAATGCAATAGTGACCATTACCTTTTAGTCTCCAAAATAAACTTAGGGCGGGGATGGAGAAGAAAGAGAACACAAAAAACGAAACAAACGCGAATAAAGATTGAAAATTTACAGAAACCGGAAGTTCAAATAGAGTTTCAAAATAAGTTAAGCGAACGCATAGATAGGGCAACTTGGGAGGCGCTTAGAAGAAATAAAGATATAGATGGCGCTTGGATGATGTTACGGGACATCATTGTAAAACTGCGACTGAAGTGTGTGGTACGGCGGTCGTAAAAAGAAAGTCTGGTGATGCATGGTGGAATGGTGAAATTAAGACTGCCCGACAAGAAAAGAAAGAAGCGTACGAGAGAACGTTGAAGATCACAGGTCATAGAGATGAGGAGAGAAATAGGCTCAAAAATGATTACAGATACAAAAATAGGAAAGTAAAATGACTAGTCAAGGAAAGTAAAGATAAAATTAGAACAGAAGAAGAGAAGAAAATACAAAACGGCTTTTAGGGAAGCAAGAAACTAATATTTAAAGAGATAAAGGGAAGTAAAAGTACAGAGTTTGTCAGCATGAGAAATAGCAAAGGTGAGATGCTATATGATACAGACGGGATAGTGGACGCTTTGAAAGAATCTTTGAAAGAATTATTGGGAGCTGAAGCTATAGAACAACAGAACTGTGACATAGAACATAATGCATCAGAATACCAAATTCAGAAAGTATGTGTCCCTGAAGTTAGAGATATAACTAAGAACTTAAAAAACGGTCAGGCTGCTGGTGTAGACAGTAGTATCGATAAAATGCTTAAATAGGATGGCAAGTACATATCTCACAGGCTGTGCGAACTGATAAATCTATGTATCGAGATAGGGGAAGTTCCAGACTAGTGGATGAAAGCGATTATCGTACCAATATACAAAAGGAAGGGAGATCATAGAAACTGCAATAATTACAGAGATCAAATATTTAGCTCAAGACAAATCACAGAAAAAAGTTTGAAAGTAGGAAAGAACGTTTTTTGTGCGTTTTTTGACCTAGAAAAATAATTTGACTTAAATTAACGTTTTAATAGTCTACGAAACCCTTCCTTGTAAGCGCTCGGCGCCTACTTGAGCTAATTTTTGTCCTTTTTCCCTGGACTTACCTGAAATAATGTTTGTTCTGAGTTTGTTCTTTTATAACAATCAGATCAACATTTTCGATAGCTTCATAAGAAACTAGTTGTTGCCCACTAAAGAATTCGTCAATATATATTTAAAGAGCACAGTTAGAAAAAAAAATCTGAATTTGATCGATTATAAAAAAAAAATGAGTATAGTGCCATCAAAAAAGTATTTTAAATTATAAATATTATCACACTCACCAATAGGATTAAAGAATGCCACTACGGTGAAACAGAGAATAACAATCACGGCCCTCATTTTCTTCAAATAGAGGCTGTGGCAGTGACTACTCGGTACTTTTTTAGGGCAATGCACGGCGAATGTTCCAATTTTCAATAAATTTCAAGTATATTCAAGTTGCTTTAAATAATTTCTTATATAAATGATTCGATTTCACTGAATTTTACAGAATGAACTTGCATACACATGGCATATATAGTGTTAACTGCTATATTATTTGTCCTCATTAATTATTCGTAGTTCATAGCTATTTTCCTTCTAGACTGTACCTGAAAAAAACTGCCGCGTTATCATGCTATTGTATACAATTTATAGGGGGAAAATCACATACTTGACGTTGGAAATATGACTAGATAATATTGTCGATAACCATGACAGCATGTTATCTTTCGATCAAAAAGGAGCTTAACATTTATTCACATAATATGTCATTTATTATTTTAAAAAGTTGGGAAACTGAAGAGAAGTGAAAAATGATGGATTGAGGGGCCGGGTGCAATATCCACCTTAGCGGGCGAACACGGGTAAAAGTCTTGTCCGAACGTCTCGTTGGACGGAAATTTTAAAAGTCACAAAATTATTTTTTTTCCAAATATATGCTTGTAGAGAATGTCGAGACGGAACTTTTTTCTATTTTCTGTTTTTTCATCAGATAAATATTTTTAATAATAAGCATGAAAAACTGAAAAAATCTATTCCTCAAATTCAATTATTTTCTAAAACATAAATCGTCTTTACTCATACAAATATTATTGAAAGTATTTGAAATTTGGTATACACACGCATTATACCCTAGCGATGCCTGAAGAATGAAGAAAAAAAGCTAAAACTGCGAATTGTGTAATAATGTTTAATTGCACATTGAGACAGATCGGTAACCCCGTTTTTTCAGTTTCGCGGACAAAAACACCTTCCAGTGAGACATTTGTTCCTTACTATTGAGGGAAGGTTTTTGGAAATTTTCAGATCGATTCATTGAAAATTGGTGTAAATATTAATTTTATAATAAAGCATACGACGCCGCCAACGATAGCTCCGCGAGCACTGAGGCCACTCAGCACCATCGGACATATACCATGCCAAATGAAAGTACAAGTTTCAGTCCGATCGGATAATATTTACTATCCCCGCAGCGCCCTTGAAATATTGAAATTTTCATGAAAACATGCAAATTTGCTTGTAGCCTTGCACGGCGACCCGTAAGTAAGCGCCGCAACGAGTTGGGGACTAAGAAATAGTGCGGTGGAGGTGGGGTGGGGGTTTAGGGACCCCCCACTCAACCCCTGCGCCGCCGCCATCCCCTCTGCTGACTGTCCCCCTCTCCCCTACTGCACTGCGCATGCGTTGCGTCGGCAGTCTCATTGGCTGTAAATGGCACGCTTTTTCAAAACTGCAACCAATCTAAATTATAAATTATTCATAATATTTTGTTGTACTGTATGATTATTATATATTGTGAGAAATTGATTTTCATATTTGATTATTTCAAATAAACGCGTGATCAACATCCAATGAGGCTGCTGGTGAGACGCAAGCGCAGTGCGGTAAGGGAACCAAATTGGGAGCACTGCGCCGGCCGTCCCGTTCCTACACTAACTTCGTTGTTTTGACTGGCGCGTGCGTCTCATCTCGACTCGTTTTGACTTGTTCCTACTTGTTTCGCTTCATCGTTGATTCTCAACACACTAGTCTATTTCTTCTAGACTTGATTGAAGGCTTTCCTCAGTCTGTGGCTCCTGGCCAGCATAATGCCACCCACACGATCTTCTTTTACCTGCCCTATACTTGGTACTTGGTTCAGGCCTGTTTGGACGAAAAGTTCAATAACACGCATGTGGAAGAATTTTCTCCTAAAGCCTCTTTCCTGGACGTAGCTAAGATTGTTGCGACTCAGGTTTTAACCCTGAATGAAAAGGCATTAATACCTGCTGCGGGCCAAAAAACAATCACTGATAGAATTGTTTCTTTTCATGAAGAACACCAGAACCTCCTTAAGTCATACCAGAATAAGTCTAGGAAAGACAGTAGCTGTTTAAGAGGGGCCGTTAAAGAATTTGTTGAAAAGTCTAATGTACTTTTCGACGTGGCTTTTCCTAAATGCCCTATCGGCCCAGCTAATCCGGAGGGAAGTATATCTGCCACTGACCTGATAAGTCAAAGAAAGTTCCGGCAATTGAGAAATTCTTTTTTGTCTTAGACCAAAGGACCTCCCGACAGACAGTTATAGGCCAAGTCGAAAAGAAAGTAACTGCAGTCCTGAGAACAAGGGAATCTAGAAAGTCCGCGGTGCTGCAACCAAAATCGGAAGATTTTGGTGCTACTGGTCCATTCACCGCCCCTGTAATACAGATAGAAAGTGAAACAGTCTCAGATTCGGACGAGAAGTTCAAAATCCATATTAAAGGAGAGCCCCCAGGAACTTTACAAAATAGATCTGCACTGCTTAGTACTGCTCTAGTAAGTGATAGGTATGGTTCTTACAGATGTTGGTCTTAGCAGTAGCACAGATATCTCATTTGTGATAGATAAATCCAAAATTCAAATAGTCAAAACAGTAGTTCGTGGTAGTCATGTGTCCCCTGCTGATGCCTTTATCAAAAACCCACTTCGCGGTCTTTAATTTGACAGCCGTAGTGATAGAACTAGTGTACAAGTAAAAGAGGGGGCGAAATACTACCGGCACATTCACACCGAGAACCACATTTCACTTGTGCAAGAGCCAGGCTCCTGTTATATTGGCCACCTTACTTCAGCATCGGGCACAGCAATTGACATTTCAAAATGCATACTCAACTTTTTAGATGAAAATCATGCCAGACAATTTCTTTTTGCTGTTGGTTGCGATGGAACTAACGTAAACACCGGACACAAGGGTGGTGTAATTCGTTTGTTGGAGAAGGTACTAAAACATCTATTAAAATGGATTGTTTTTCTCCTCCATTTTAATGAGTTGCCTTTTAGGCACCTTATGCGGTCTCTTGATGATACCACCAGTGGTCCTAACACTTTTTGTGGCACAATAGGCAAACAGCTAGAGAAATGTGAAAGCCTCCCTGTATGCAGCTTAAAAAAATTGGATGTGGATTTGCCGCATGTAGATGTTGCAGAGCTGAGTAAGGATCAAAAGTACCTATATGCCATTTCCATGGCCGTTCAATCCGGAGTGTGTTCTGAGGACCTATCGAGGCAAGACCCCGGTCCTCTTGCACACTCAAGATGGCTAACCGCAGCCAACAGGATACTTCGTCTTTACGTAGCAACAGCCAGGCCATCCCCTAATCTGAAAGCTTTAGTTAGTTTTGTTTTGAAAGTTTACGGCCCGTCATGGTTTGCTATCGGTATCAAGCATTCCGTTGTCGATGGCAGCAAGCTGCTTTTTGAAATAGTGGAGAGATCAAGGTATTTGCCTAAGAAACACCGTGATGTTGTCGACCCGGTCATCGGCAATAATGCGTACTCTGCGCACCAAGAAAATTTTCTTCGGTCCATGTCGGCCGATGAAAAACAGGAAGTTAGAAAAATGGCAGTTCAAACAGTTCCGTCAAAGAGGCTGCAGGCTACGGCTGCAGGAGGCGGGGCGGAGACGCAGACGCACGCACTTTCCGTGTTCCTGTACTAAATTTTCAAGCAACACAGAACACGGAAATGGTAAATTGACCAAAATATTAACTATTTGAACCCCTAATTTTGAGTGCAACAGCAGACAAAACAATTCAATCGTGTGTTGAAGACTGTTCTAAGGTCATGACTTTGGTCGGAGACTTTCCTTGTCACAGACAGGCGGTGGAAGGAACGGTAAAACTTGTCACACAAGCCGCGAAAAGCGTGTGTGGTGCAGAAACACGTGATGGGTACATTGAGTCCACACTTAGGTCAAGAAAAATTATGCCTAAGTTCAATACGAAGGAATATTTTGTCGCCGCATCAAGCGCGGACTCGGAATCTGACTCTTCGGAGTGAAAGAGTCCTCACATTTATGGTTGGTCGGTAGGGATAGGAGAGGGCGGAACCCGACGTGCAGCCACTTTCTCGTGGTGGGTTCTGAGCCGTTTTTACCCTCCAGAAAACGGGCGAAGAGCTGCACACCCGGGTTGGGGGTAGGTCCCTAACCCCCCACCCCACCTCCACCACACTATTTCTTAGTCCCTAACTCGTTGTGGCGATTACCTTGATATGCCGTATTTGCTACAATTCACTAAAACTGCACATTTTCTACCATTTTCCTACCTGGTTTTCTTCATAATGAAAATTTCAAAATTTCAAGGGCGCTGCGGGGATAGTAAATATTATCCGATCGGACTGAAACTTTTTCTGCTTTCATTTGGCATGGTTTCGCAACTTTTTCACATGCCCCATCATCCAAAACATAAAAAGCTGGATTTTTTATACACTCTAGATTACATGTCCGATGGTGCTGAGTGGCCTGAGTGATCGCGGAGCTATCGTTGGTAACGTCGTATGCTTTATTATAAAATGGATATTTACACCAATTTTCAATGAATTGATCTGAAAATTTCCAAAAATCTTCCCTTAATAGCAAGGAACAAATGTCTCACTGGAAGTTGTTTCAACTCTGAAGTTCCCCAAATACTTTTTATCGGCGCAACTGAAAAAACGGGGTTACCGATCTGTCTCAATGTGCAATTAAACATTATTAGGCAATTTGCAGTTTTAAATTTTCTTTCATTTGTTAGGCATCGATAGGAATGCGTGTGTATACCAAATTTCAAATACTTTCAATAATATTTATATGAGTAAAGAGGATTTATGTTTTAAAAAATAATTAAATTTGGGGAATACATTTTCTTCAGTTTTTCATGCTTATCATTAAAAATACTTATCTGATAAAAAACAGAAAATAGAAAAAGTTTCGTCTCGTCATTCTCTATAAGCCTATATTAAAAAAAAAAATTTGTGACTTTAAAAATTTCCGTTCAACGAGACGTTCGGGCAATACTTTTACCCGTGTGTGCGCGCTAAGGTGGTTATTGCATCCGGCCTCTTAATTACAAATGCAATACAAAAGCACGTATTTACTAGTTAATACATTTTTGTTTTCAAATCTTCTTTAAAGTTAGAAAATGAATTATTAAAATTTCTCGAAATCTCTCGCATACCTTGATCTACTTTAAGGAATAAAATATTGAAGCAGCTGATGAAAAATAACAAGACGTTTTGTTACGAAGCGATTTAGTGACTTGAGCATGAACTGCTGTTTGATTTCAAATAAATTCGCCGTTCAACTAAAAATCAAGTTATTTAGCCAGCTATTTTAGATAAAAATTCAAAAAGTGAGAGCAGTTTGAAATTTTGTTTCAAGATTTAAAAATTATATGTGCCGTTATTCATAGTAGTCGAAGAGTCAAATAATTTATCTGCACGACTTTTTTCGAAACAATAAAATTATCAGAGTTATAGCATTTTCAAAATTCAAAAAATGAAAGGAAAGTGCAAATTTTAAGCCGAAGAACGTTAATTTTTGAAAGCCCTGAGAGATTATCATAACAACTTTTTGAATTTTTTTGAAAAATCAAAAATTCAAATTTTGATCGTACAAAAAATAACGAAAAATCGCAAATATTATTTTGCGGTCAAACTATGTAAGATACGAAAAAAGATAATTAGTAAAAAATTTTATATTCAAACAAGATCTACAAATTTGAAATTTCTTATTATTCGCCGATTGATAGGACGCGTAGTTTTTGTTTTATTTATAAAAAACAACATTAAAAGTCGAAGAATTAAATTCTTGGACAAATGACGCAAGCTAAGAAAAGAATAAATAGACAAAATTTGTTCACCGAAAGAAGAGCTAAAAATTTGTTATTAGTCATTTTTTGACAGGATAGGTAGTTCTTATTATACTCGTAAAAACTAACATTAAAAATTGAAAAATTAAATTTTTGGAAAAACGACGCAAGGTATGAAAAAATTGCTCGACACAAGTTGTTAACCCAAAAAAGATTCATTTTGTTCTAAATCATTTTTTCGTTTGGCCTTAAATTTTTATTTTCAATGTTGTTTTTTATGAATAAAACAATTAATTTTTTCCGTATCTTGCGTTGTTTTTCCAAAAATTAAATTAAATTTTATTATGCAACATTTTTTTAAATTTTAGGATAAATCCAAGTAAGTTGAGATATTCAAAAGTTCTGGAAAGATTGAAAAACAATTTAGAAGTTTTGAAGATGACCAATTTTTCTTTGAATGTGGAGTTTTAATTGTTTTAAAACAAAATAGCTTTTTTAGAATTTCGAAAGGTTTTAAGCGAATAAAAGCTTTTTCTAAGATTTATAGGAAAATTGAAAACGATTTTTTCATTCTGAAACAGGAATTCAAAGAGAAATTTGAAAAAATTTCAAAATTGCGAACTTTTCTAATTTTGCAAGACTTAAAATTTTCAAACAAAATGGGTAAGTTTAAGAGACAATTTGAAGTTTTGAAAAGATTAAGAAATGATTCAAAACTTGTGATGGTTTCTTATCTAGAAAATAATTCAGAATTTTAAAGAGTTCGAAAAAAGAAGCTCTTTAAGAATACTCAAAAATTTCAAGAAAATCAAAACTATTTACTAAGATTTCGGGAAAATTTTGAAAAGATTTCTAAAAAATGCCGCAAAAAAATCTGGAAGATTTTATGACAATTCTTTTAATTTTGGAAGATTTTTCAGAATTTAAAGAAAAATTAGAGTCAATTTCAATCAAACATTTTTTAATTCTTCAGAATGTTTTAGATTCTTTTTCGACACATCTGAAATATTCAAAAATATTTTTGAACTTTAGGTCGGATTTGAGTAATCAAAAACTTTGTTTCGCAATTTTTATTTTTCAATGAAAATCAGCTTTCATCTCAAAGCGGAAAACTACATGATTGCGATTGATGATGGTAGTAATTTTAAATATTAATGAGCACGTACCTATATGATTTTTAAAGTTTCTTCTTAGGACACACAATTTGCTTTAAAACAGAAACTGAAGAAAACAACATTTTTTTAGTATGCATATATTTTTATAGGTAAATAGTTTCATTCGATACTACATTTTTTTCAAACATGCAAAGAACTCAAGTGCAGCATTAAAAAAATGATAAAAAACTCACTACTTGGCGGATATTAAAAATTTCTCAATTGCTAGTAAATAAATTTATGCTATTTTTAAATCTTCTCATGTTGAAACTTGATATGCACCTATAATACGAAAATTGTGAAAAGAATAATAATATTTTATTAGGCAAATACAAAGAAAGTTATCCAATTCATGTCTTCTGTGAAGGTTAGGAATTTGTTCACAACAAGTTAATAAATTTGTTATATTTTTCTAAAACCTCGTATACCTAATAATGTAAAAATTATGTAAATATTATGAAAACTTTTTGAAAACGCCGGACGAGATTAGAAAACAGTTCTTAGTTCGCATACATTTTTCAGAAAAAAAAAACAGTTTCATTGTATATTATATTTTATTGGATAAGTGCAAAGAGCTCCAATGGAGCAGTTCTAAAAATGATCACACCCATATGTCCTGCAGAGATTAGGGATTTCGTGAAAAAAAGTTAATAAATTTGTTATATTTTTCGAACTTGGTATATTTAATAATGTAAAAATAATGTGTACATTATTGGCATTCATTTTTTACAGTTATATATCTTCATTCTGTACTTTAATTTGTTGAAAATATGCACAGAAGTTCGAGGCAGCAGTCGTAAAAATTATCAAATTCACGACTTCTCTAGAGTTTTGCATTTTTTAAAAAACAAGTTCATAAATTTCTTATATTTTTGAAGCCTCGCGGGTCGTAACTTTACATGTAATGCAAAAATAATAAAAGTAATAATAACACTATAATAAAACGAATTTTTCAACAAAACATTTGAATTTTCAACATAAGAATTAATTTTTCGCCAATCAATTGAAATTCAAGCCACGATAATTAATTTTCTACTGAAAAAGTCGAATTTTCAAAAAATTCATGAATTTTCAACGAAATACTTAAATTTTTAACCAGAAAAGAAAATGTTGCAATCAAAAATAGAATAGTTGAATCTTCAGTTTAAAAAATTATTTTCGAACCAAGAATAAAACGAATTTTCAACCAGATAGCTAAATTTTAAATCCAATTAATGAATTTTTGACTAAAATGATTAATCTAAAAGTAACAAAATAAATTTTTTTTAAATTTGTTTAGCTTTCGAAGAGAATCTTCAAATAAAAAGTACATTAATAGCAAAGTATTTTAACTTTTGTCCAAATAGTTGTGTTTCTACTAAGTTGTTGAATTTTTGAGTCAAAAATACAAATTTTCTACAAAACAGTTGAATTTTGAATCCGAAATGTAAATTTTCAACAAAAAATTAATTCTGAGCCAAAACAGATTAATTGTTAACCAGACGGTTGCAGTTTTAAGCATGCAATTGCATATTTACAAGAAAGATGACATTTTTAATAAAAAATATGGCATTCCTACCAAAAAGAACAAAATTTTTGATTAAAAATGCCAATGTTGAACAAGAGTTGAATTTTTAATTATGTAAGATTTCTTATTCAATGAAGAAAAAAAATTTCATCTAAAGTGTTACATTTTTAAGCCAAAAAGAGGAGCTTTCTAGAGAATACTCAAATTCTCAACCAAATGATGGAACTATCAACACTGAGCGAAGAATTCCCGTGTAGTTCGGGTTCACACCCCAATAGTTCAGGTGCTTTCTCTTTTTTTATGTTTCGCACGAAGGTTTGGCGCGCTTGCACTACTGAGGCGTGCGATCACCCCAACCATTCGGGTGCTCACCTGAAACAGCAGCGGCAGAAGTGGTGGGGCGCCCGCCCGAATAGTTGGGGAGCTTGCACGAATGATTCGGGAGATTCGAGTCGTCAACCGCTTTGGATGTTGCGCGTTCGACGTTTGCGCATGTTCGCTAATGATTTGATTTTTCGACTAATGTGCAAACAAAGAATAAGGTTTTATATTTCCCTTACCTTCGTTAATGATTATCCAAAGAAAAACCAGATAACTAGTTACACTTTATTCCACTGACATCTCGCACACGAACAATAAAATCGACATAAACTAGAAACAGTGAAATTCGGGAAGAGCCTAATGTTCATCAGCTGCGGCCATTAGCGAAAATGCGCAAACGTCGAACGCGCAACATCCAACGCAGTTGACGACTCGAATCTCCCGAATCATTCGTGCAAGCTCCCCAACTATTCGGGCGGGCGCCCCACCACTTCAGCCGCTGCTGTTTCGGGTGAGCACCCGAATGGTTGGGGTGATCGCACGTCTCTGTAGTGCAAACGCGCCAAACCTTCGTGTGAAACAGAAAAAAAGAGAAAGCACCTGGACTATTGGGGTGTAAACTCGAACTACACGGGAATTCTTAGCTCAGTGAACGAAAAAGATGAATTTTCAACCACAAAGTTTAAATTTTTACAAAAAAGTTTTATTCTCAACAAAATACATAAATTTTTAACTAAATAGTACAATTTTTAACAAAGACGATTATTTTTCCACTACAGAGCAAGAATTGTCAACAAAATACATACATTTTTCACCAAACAGTTGAATTGTCAACAATTTTCATGAATTGTCTACCAAATAGTTAAATTATTAATCTAAAAAGGCCAATTTTTAACTCAAAATGGAATATTTTAATTTTTATTTAAAAAATTAGCTTTTGATTTAATTTGATGAATTTTCAACAGAACTGTTTATTTTTCTACAAAATAGTTGAATTTTTTACCACATAGTTACATTTTCAACTAGAAGAGAAAAATTTGTAATCAAAAATAGAAAAGTTGAATTTTCAGTTAAACAAACTTATTTTTATCCAAGAATAATACTAAAAAAGAAAATTTTAATCAAAGCAGTTCAACTTTCGATCAAAGTGTTCATTTTCTACTAAATTGTTGAATTTTCGAGTACTGTGGATAGCCGTACCTAGAATTTATAAACATTGAAAAAAATATTCTAACTTTTCGAAATGCTGTAACTTTTTAAATTGTTATCCAAAATAGCTGGTTAACGAACTCGATCTTTCTTTTGAATGTAAAAATGTTAACTATGTGCACCTGGGACGTTTTCTCCTTCTGCTCCTTATATACCTGTTTTGAAAACGTCCCAGGTCTGGTTTATTTATTTTTGCATGTCTAATTAATTCAAATGCTTTTTCTCATTAAATTTGCTTCTGCATTTGTACTGTCAATATCTGGGGGCTTTAGCTTCATTATTTACCATTTCTTTCAATTTTTCATAAATTATTGAGTCATGTTTAAGTTTTTAAACTTTTTAAATTAATTTATTGAAAAAATTATTTGTATCGCAAATAAAGTAAGCCAAAATAGATGAGTTGTGAAAATATTTCTCATTGTTCTAGTTCTCAGCAATAACTTGTAAATTGAATAAAATAAAATTACTGAATAAAATCAAAAGTGGTTTTCAGTATTCTCCTAGAATTTGTGAACCTTCCAATAAACGAAAATATTCTTCCCGTGACTTTAAAAATGATAAAAATTAAATAACAACTTAACAAACAGTGAAAATAACTGATTTATTTTCAAAGATTTTTAAATAATGTTTGACATAAGGTACCATTTTTTACTTCCACGACATTTTCTCGTACGACAAGCCCTTAATTATTCACAGCCTTCCAAGCAATATATATTCTATAAATGCATGCTTCCTTGAATAATTGCAATTTTTAATCGAGAACTCGAAAAATGTACAACCCTAACAAAATTTGGAAAGCCAAAAACAGAAATCTGTTAAAAAATAGCCCATGAAGACCCTTAATATGCATAATTAAATTACACTAGTTCACAACCATTTTGCCCACCATATCTCACTATGTAGTAGTAGTGCTTTATTTGTTTGAGAATCTTCTGATTCATACAAATAGGTTATAGTTCAGTTCTAAAATTAACTGGTATTCTAATAAATGAAAACAAAAAAACTTAAATTAAATTAAAGGCCGATGGTAAACATTACCCTAGAGGATTTTAACTATGCTTACAACGAAAGAAAATTAAAAAACATTCTAATATATAATTAATTATAATGCTCATTCGTGGAACTTACTAACAAACATAATCATTTTCTTGAGAGAATTATTATCAGGGTTGTCTAGAATATTCAGCCAGGCATTCCTTACCTCACACAGATCCCTACTTTCGCTTATACATGCAAATCTCACAGTATTAAAAAATTAACATTCTACTAAAAGATGGTACACAGGTTCTGTATTAGGATAATTTTCAAGACAGTAGCTACAATAACCATCAACGTGCAAACTGCAGGTTTTATTCTTGATTATGAGTCTAGGTATAAACTTATTTATTAACCTTAATTGCGCTATAATTCTGATGAAACCGAGTGGTGTTCTTGACAGAGTTAAATATTTCTGAGGTCTTTCTCGCAAGGTCAATTGAGGATAAAGTATTAGAGCAGAGGACGTGTGGGTTCTCTGTAAATTTTCCAGATATAATATTTTATCATAAGCTCTTATCCATGTCGATTCATTCGTTTGAAGAGAGGCAAGAGAAAGAAAATCCCGATCGTCCTCTATCCCAATCTTTTTAAATATACTTCTAACCTGGCGGGCCCAGTTGTATTTCTCTAGGGTTGACAAATCATCTTTTAATCCATCCAATTCTCCTAATCTTTAATAACATTTCTTAGGATATCGATCGTCGGACATATTTAGAATTTTTTTCTATCCAATTGAGAATTAACCCAAAAACTCGAACTACAAGATGGAAAGAACCTATTTCTAATCTAATAGCATATCGAGCTGTATTTTGTGGAACATGCAGGATTCTCTTATAGAAAGTGGTTTGAACTTTTTCTATAAAACATAAATACCTGAGACTCCAAATATGTGCACCATACATTAAAACGCTGGATATAAGACTATCGAAAAGTCGAACAATAGGATTCCATGATTTAAGTTTTAATCTGTGAATCAGAGCAATCGTAGATCCTACAGCGAGGTTAGATTTACGAACAGCTTCATCTTTAGCCCCGACAAAAAGTGCAGATTGGGCGAATGAGTGCCTAGGTACATATAACCTTTGACAATATCAATCTCAGATGTTCCGTACATAAAAGGTGGGTATTTTTTATTATGCCCATGACCTCCCTTTCTGTGGATTACTATTTTCGTTTTGTCTATTTTGACTTCAAGCTCATTTATCCTATAGCAATCTAATAATCCTTCAAAAATCTTACGCATTCCAACCAAAGAATCCGCAAAGAAAGCCAAATCGTCGGCGTAAGCCAAGAGCAATATTTCCAACAAATTATCTATTGATACACCTCTGATACCTCTGGCATACATAAATTCTTGTAAATCAACAATTAAAAATGTAAATATTGTTGGGCTTAGGACCTCCCCCTGCATGATTCCTTTCGATACATCTACCGATCCAGAGATGCCCTTATTTCCCTTGATCGCAATATTAGCTTTAGAGTAGAAATATATTACCAATCTAGTCAATTTTGACCCACAACCTTTCGAGATTAATTTATTCCATAGGATAATATGATTAACTGATGGGGAGGCTGCTTTGACGTGAACATAGAGTACAAAAAGTTTGCCTCCGTTCAGTCTCAGACGATTTTGAATCATTGCGTTAAGGGTAAATATCTGATCTGTGCAACCTCTTCCCCTCCTGAAACCTGCCTGCCACTCTGGAAGGAGTTCCATGTCTTCAGCCCACGCTGTCAGCCTTTTGGAAAGAATCTGCGTAAATAATTTTGTAACATAGTTAACTAAGGCAATGGGGCGGTAGTTAGCAGGATCAGTGACATCCCCTTTCTTGTGTATCATTCTAAGAAATGTTTGAGGCCACGATATTGGGACCTTTTCCTCATCAATTATTTTATTAAATAGCGAGTTTGAGTAGAGGATCAGATTGCCAGGCAAATTTTTTAAAAAGTCATAGCTAATACCATCTGGACCAGGGCCTCACCATTTTTTGACTGTTTAAAGCTTGAAATAGTTTCATCAAGAGTTGTATGTGAATCAAGATAAGGATTTCGAAAATATGTTTAAGTCCATATCATGTTTATACGAAGGTTTGAAATTATAACTATTTACTATCTTCCAGAATTGTTTAGAGTCGATTGCAATCGCGAGAGAATCTAATAATGAATTCTTATAACCTTCCGTCTTGGAATCTAATAAATTTGCATGCACTTTCTTAGAATTCGTATAAAACGACACAACATCAGGATTGAATTTTCGTTGTTCGCAATTCTTAAGTACTTGTTTTAGCTCTTTTTTACTCTTTCTGCATTGTGCATCAAACCATGGCTTCGAACGACTCAGTTTTTTCAGTCGGTTTTACAGTCATGTTAAGCTCTGTCGCTGTCTCTTTACCATATCTCACTATGATTTTGTCATACTTAAATTTTTTTTTATGGAAGCGCTTTCGAGATATCAATGTTAAATTTTTTTTTCAATTGTGATGTTTTTAGATCGGCTCAGTAGTTCAGATGCTAGCGATTTTAATGAGTTGGCTAATATTTGCAATTTTTATTCTTCCTAGGACGATATGTGTATTTACGACCTCGATTTTGCCAACAAGTACAACTTTCCCAACTTATTAAAATCGCTAGCATCTGAACTACTGGGCCGATCTAAAAATTTTAGAATAGAAAGTTGTGTACGATTCCGTTGCCTTCAATTTCAGTGCTCGTTCAGGGAAATCGGTCAATTAGAACTCGAGATATACACAAAAACGTCGGAAAAGCTCTTAAAATTGGAAACAAATTCGAACATTGATATTTCGAAAACGCTTCCATAAACAAATTTTTGGTGTGTGATTTTCGTGTTTATTGGGCCAAAATATATGAAAAAATCATATTAAAATATGGTCGGCAGAAAAAATGTTTAATTTTGTAAACTAGTAAAAAATTCCTTATCGTCCGAGAGCTTCGGCTCTTGCAGTCAGCCACGTTGCTTTGGGCTAACTCCCCAATGCAACGAATTATGCGGTTACGCCACCAGTATCGCGCAGTGCCACCACAATAGGCCTCTCTTGGATGGAGGCCATGGTTCAGTTGGGAGTGGCAATAGGACTGAACCGAGGTGACGACCAGGCAATGGCCCCGGGCAATCCACCAAAAAGTCTTTCTCAGGATAGATAAATTAGCTGAAGCTAATACTGCTCTCCCCGATATGCTCCCCGAAGATATTAATCTCTGGAATCTGAACTGTATAGTTTACGAGAAGGGGGTCTCCCTGCTTAGCGACAATATCAGTAACGATACTTCAGTACGCCTAAGGAAGACTCGCGAGCGTATTGCACAGCTTCAGTTTAAAATTGAAACGGCGAGAAGGCATGCATCAAATATTCAGTGCGTGATTAGCTACATAAAATCAAATGAAAAATTCACTCTAAAAGTTAGGGCACTTGTTCTAAACTTAAGTAACTTAATCAAGTGTAAACTGTTGACCATCAAGCAGCACTGGACGCAGAAAATAAGGTTCCTTTCAAGATCGAAACAGTGCCTTGAACGGTGAGTAAAGTATATGGAGATACTTATCAGCTAAATGAAGACGCTTCAGATATCTCACTCTTTCGTAACTTTTGCCAAAGGGAAAGTTTACAAGGTCCAGAGGAAGAGTGTCCGCTAAATACTGCCGGAGATTCGTCAAGTCCAGAGAACTACAGGCCTATAGCTTGCTTAAAAATCAGCTACAAGCTACTCACTGGCATCCTCAAAGAGAGAATATTAACATATATCGAGCCGGTATGGAGTTCAATAGTTGAACAACGTGGATGCAAGAGAGGTCTGGCAGTTTGCAGGGAGAACCTGTTAATTGACAGGTGTATTACCAAGTACTCGATCGGGTATCGACGCAATCTGTCCATAACATGTCATAACATCTGAAAAAAATACAAGTGACTACCATCTATGTCACATATAGAAGGGGGTCTTCCAAGGAGACTCTCTAAGTCTGAAACTTTTCTGCATCTTCCTCTTGCCTCTATCTATTGTGCTCTGACGCAAAAGCTCTGGATACCTATGTGGCCCGCCGCACATAAAAGAATATAAGGTCAACCATTTTTTACACATAGACGACCTTAAACTCTTTGCTTCCTCGAAAGAGGACCTTAAGATCCGTGTGGAGGCGGTAAATAGGTACTCTGAAGCAATTGGTATGAGCTTCGGACTGGACAAGTGTGCCTGCGTCCACCTACACCAAGCAAGACTAGAAACTACATCATCGCATGACGATCAGGATGTTCAACTCATAGACGGAAATACCATTCAACATCTTGGTAATGGAGAAACATATACATACCTTGGAATAGCGCAGGCGAAAACCCAAAATGTTCCAGTGTTAAAAACAACCCTTAAAAAAAAATATCGTCAAATTGTCAGAAAAATGTGGGCTTCCAAATTATCTGGAAAGAATAAGTTCCAGGCGAACAATATGCTGGCTATTCCTATACTGCTCTGCACGTTTGGTGCAGTAAAATGGAACGTCGATAAGTTGGAGCAACTTGACCGAAGCATACGCAAGGTGATGACAATCCATAGAAGTCATCATCCTAGATCTTCCGTACCGTGAATATACCTCCCTTGAGATGAAGGGGGTAGAGGCTTGCTTAGCTTAGAGTGTCTTCATCGAAGGAGGGTTCTATACCGTGTCGCAGATAGGGCCGCAAAGAAACTTGGCCTTCCATTTGATTCCAGCGACACTACACGTGGCTGAGCATCACTAACACCTTTGATGCTCAAAAGTCGTGTACAGGAAGCAGAACATACGCTTCTACTAAGAGAACATGCTGACAAGCCGCTTCATGGTAAATTTTACGGCATCATACGTAGAAAAGAGCTATCAATGGGTCTGCCACAAAAGTTTCTCAAGTCTGCTGTATTGAGATTAGAGACTGAGGGATTTCTTTTTGCCGGTCAAATGGCATTATAGAGACCGTAGTTTACCTCGAGATCATATTGAATGTACCTGTAGGCGATACCAACTGCCGAGCGTGCAAGCAAGATCCAGAAACACTTGAACATGTTCTCAGTGAATGCTCTAGGTATGCATCCTACGGACACACGGACACAATGCGGTTCGAAAAGAGTTATATTACCATCTTGGGCACTTCTGTGGTGTAGATCTAATGCCCGTCACGCTATACGATTTGTGTAATTGAATTCTCAGCACCAGCCGATGGTAATATTACGGCAAAGGAGGGAGACAAACGGGCAAAATATCGAGCACTTCTTTTCGAGCGGAGCAGACTGTACCAAGGCTACCAAGTTCATCTTGTAATTCTCATAATCGGCTGTCTTGGAAGTGTGCAAGCTTCGTTTCCTAGCCAACTCAAGAAAATCCCGGCTTGCCAGTGTCAGGCTCAGTCCATCGCGAGCCTGATGCAAAAGGCTGTTCTTCTGGGATCACTTCATCTGATCCGTTAACACAGTTCCTCATAACATTCTACAAAGATTGGTCGCTCTGAAAGAGTATCAAGAGAGGAAACCTTCAACTACAACTGAGCCGCCTGTCGCGTGAGGTTATTCGCGGCTAGAGACCGGACTCCAAGGAACAGTGTTGTACGAAGTCTCTTCCGTAAATGTCTTGCTCTTGCATACGCTCTAGAATAGAAGGATCAGAAGTGGATGACGTATACGTTCCGGTTGGTCCGGCATTAGTTGACTCAGTTGGCGACAGCACTGCTACTGACAGGATTTCCTATGCCAGATAGGCAGAGAACAAAGATGAAAGGGACTAAGAGGAACACTGAAACCCATAAATTATCATTAAGAGCATATTAAAGATTTTGAAACGCTCATCACTTCCCGAAATTTGTCGGGGCGCCCCTAGAGTTGCCGCTGGGGGGCGCAGCATGCATGACGGTGGTGATTGTGAGCTGCGAGATGGGCAGGCAGATCTGAATCATCAAACAGCTGGCCAGCAAAAACATCTGCGACAAACAGTAAGCAATGAACATCAACTGTGCCTGCTAAGGATGCTTTGGCTAGCGTTAGCTATTTGCAGCCACCCACCTCAACAGAAATACCGTGGGAGAGCATGAAGTGGGATACCACAATGAAAGAGGAATTGGTGCGTCTCTACTGTGAAAGTGATATGTTTGAAACCAAAAGCGAAAAATGATACAATTTCAGGATGACTTTTGCTGCAAATTATCCTCATATAAAGAAAGTCGCACTAAGAGATCTTATCGCTGAGGTGAAGGACATCAGGACTAATCTACACATCTTAGAAGACCGAGAAACGGAGATTAAATAATAGGTTCATTTGGAGTGGAAAAACAACGGCAATGAACATCAGTTAGAGGAAGACGCGTCACACCATCAAGCAGCGGCAATTACTGTTCTTCCTCAACCTGTTGATGATCCAGCACTACGACATTTTCCAGAGGCAGATGGCCTAATTTAACCAAGGGACTAGGGCTACAAATGCAGTCTTTGGCCAAGGAAAAGATAAAAATCCACCATGGAAGATCAAGTTGGATATGGATGTCAGCAAAGTAATGTGCAAATTGGGTCGATTGGCTTCATTTGAAAAAGGAAATAGAATCAGTAGGCTGATACACCATGCTACTAAAATCATCCACCCTCGGTATATCGGGACATTGACGCCAGCAATATTGGATGAGATTATAGACTCCCAACGGCAGAGACTTGATGTTCTGACTGCTAGACTGCGTCGGTACAAGAAAAGTAGTGCAAAAAGGCAACATAATCGATCTTCTCAGGCAGATGAAAGGAGGTTCTATCGTGAACTGAGTGTAAACCAAAATAACCAGCCAGACATCATTGTCCTTCAATCGGAAGACATGACTAACTACTGGTCGGGTTTTTGGGGACAAACTAACATAAGTAATTTGGCCACAGCCTGGTCCCAACTATGAAAAGCAAGAGCAAGCAATAACCCTGAAATGGAGTTGACTAACATCACAACTTCAGTTGTTTTAGCGGTTTTGAAAGGGGCAAGTAACTGGGAAGCTGCAGGTCCGGACATGGTGCACAAATTCTGGTACAAGTACCTGACAGGTATGCATCCTGCGTTGCCAAGCTGTTTACAGAAGATCATAGAACACCCACATCTGATGGCAGGCTTTATGCTCAAGGGTACTACGTAAAAACTCGTGGGGTAGTAGAGATCTAGTCTATATAGACGCTGTTGCCATGACGCAAGCTCGCAAACATCAAAGAAACTTGCATATGGCATTCTTTAAATACAAGCAAATGTTTCCTTCCGTACCACATGACTATTTGCTTGAAGTCTCAAAAATATACTAAACGTGCCCACGCATCTTCGACTTTCCAAGTCGTGCGATGACGCTTTGGGGTAGAAGAATCAACTATTTTGAACATGGACAACATAGGACAACTAAATTAATACCCATTACGACAAGTATCTTTTAACGAGACTCCTTTAGTGCGCTGTGGTTCTGTTTAGCGTTGAACCCATTGAGCAAAACACTAAATAACATGTCTCATGGGTTTCGAATACATGATAACGCGGATGGTCATCAAGTGACGCATCTTCTATACATGGATGACCTGAAGCTATACGCTAGTTCGGATCAGAAACTGCAGCAATTGATCGATGTCACAAAGCAGTTTTCCAATGATATCCACGTGAAGTTCGGACTA
Source organism: Andricus curvator (assembly GCA_932195095.1). Taxonomy (NCBI): domain Eukaryota; kingdom Metazoa; phylum Arthropoda; class Insecta; order Hymenoptera; family Cynipidae; genus Andricus; species Andricus curvator. The sequence goes on along the minus strand of CAKNYM010045018.1, from coordinate 58,922 downwards.
TTCGGGAAGGAGTATTCGGGACAGCAGAGCTAGAGAACGATTCCGAGAATGACATCTAGGCAATGGGTGGGGCGAGTCATATAAATACCTGGGTATTCCCGAATCTAAGGGTATTCAGCATACGATAGTTGAGAAAAGCCTGACGACTGCCTTCACGACAAGACTGAGATTGATTCTGAAGTGTTTTCTTAACTCGGCAAACATATTAATTAAATCTTTATTGTTTGAAGATTCAGATATTTTGAAAAACTTTTGTATTTTTGTGTTGAAAATTCATCTGCTTCAGTAGAAACTAATGTATTTTTTTGCTAAAAATGAAACTGTCTGTTTGCAAATTATTCTTTGGTAGAGAATTCAAATATTTTGTTAAAAATTTGTCTTTTTTCGCTGAATTAAACTGTTCTTGATTTTAAATAATTACTATCTTTGGGTTGAAGTGTTTGCTACTACATTAGTCGTGGAAAATTTATATTCCTTGGCTAAAAATAAAATTCCTTCTGGAAGGTTATTAAAAATTTCCTTGAAATTCATATTTTCAGTTTGAACATTCGACTGTTTCACAGAAAATTCGTCTTTTGTCTTGAAACTTCAACAATTTGAATGAACTTTTTTGTCTTTCTTGACTGAAATATTTATTTGTCAAAAATTTATATTTTCGGTTGGATGATTCATCATTATAGTTGTAAATTCCTTTCTTTGGTTGGAAATTTGACTACTCTGTTAAAAAAATATGTTTTTTTAAATTCATTTTCAACTGTATATTTAACTTTTTTATTTTTTGTTGAATTCAACTATTTTATTTGATAATTTTAATATTAGGTTGAAAATGCAACTTTTTTGGGTTGAATTTTAATCTTTTTTTTATGAAAAATTCGGCTATTTGGTTGAGAACTCATCTTTGCAGGTTGATAATTCAACTATTTGGTTGAAAGTTCAAATATTTTGTTAAAAATTCGTCTATTTTGTTTTGAAGTTCAACTATGTTGTTGCAAATGCCACTGTTTGCTTAAAAATTAATTTTGTCATTGAAAATTCAACTGCTTTGTGAAAAAATTGATTATTTTGTTAAAGGCCTTTTTTTAGTCGAAGCTTCAATTGTCTTGTTGAAAAATTGTCTATTTGGACAGAAGATTCGTACCTTTGGATTGAAAATTCAACTGTTTTCTAAAAAATTCAATTAATTATTTCGCCGTTCAAAATTGATTTTTATTATCTTACCGTAAAGCGCAAATGCAGATAAAGATTATACACGCTATAACGTGCTGAAAAAAAATAACTTTACTCGCACTATTCTCGTTTTCTAGAAAAATAGTAGTCTGAGAAACTCGAAATTTCGATATTTTTATTATTGTCGACAGTCCGCTTTTTTACTGGCCTATTATTCCTCGCGCGTTACGCACATAAATTTTGTTCAAATTATTACAAAAACATGAAATTTAACAACCTTCTGGAATTCAAAAACTTTTCAAAGCATGTGAAGAATTGAAAAAAAATCCGAAAACATTTTACTAAGTGTTTATAACAATATAATAATTGTTTATTAAAAATGTATGAATTTTTGTGTAAATTTGAAAAGTATTTTTCCTTATAAAATAATATGCTCTCTACCTGGGTGATTCACGAAGTGATTTTTTTGTAACATTTTTCATTGCAAAATATTTGAATAATTCAAGAAAAAATCAGTTTTCTCTCCACCCAGCTATTTACGAAATTCAAGACAACAAAAATTTGGTAATACTTTGAACCTCTTAATTTGCAAATCTTTCATAGGAATAGGGTTCGAATATTTTTTAGATCAATTAAAATTCAGTTAAGTGTACAATTTGTTTGTTTCAATTTGAACTTTATTGTTAATTAACTTACTATACTTTATAAACACTTTATATTTTTTTCGGCGTCTTAAGCAACATTTCAGCTTTTCAACAACAAACCGATACAAATTTCCTTCCACGAAAAATTGTTGCCAAAAAGGTGATGAAAGATCTGGTTTTTAGATAAATAACAGTAGTGGGGATACAGAATTATTAAAATAATCCAAAATAATATAATTCCTTATTTTTAATATTCATTTTATCGAAAATTGTTATTTAGTTTTAAAAACCACATTTTTCGTTTTGAAAAAATTGCTTCTGGTAAGTTCGTAGTATGATTACTTTTGAAACAGAATTCAGTATTGCTCTATAATAATCTTTCAATAATGAATTTCTTATAATCTTTTTCGTGATTCTAGAAAACTAATTCTGGAAAATTATTCTAACAAAATCAGTGTAAAAATAAAGAATATCAAAATATTGAAAGAATGTATGCAAAGCATGGAGAAATTACAAACGAATGATTTATATATTTAACGTAGGCTTTCAACAAATTTCAAGGACTTTCCATCTTTCAACTTTTCAAGGGATTCCAAGGAAATTGATAGGATTTCCGAAGATTTTAAGATATTGCAGAACATTTTAGAAGATATAAAATATTGCAACGTATTCTGAAGAATTTTCCAGGATTTTCAAAGACTTGAAGAGATTGTTAGGTATTTCAAGGAATTTCACAAGATTTAATTAAATTTCACAAATATCAAAATTTTTAGAAGATTTCCAGAGATTTAAAAGTTTTTTTGAACTTTAATGAAACAGTCTTCTCAAGATTCCAAAAGATTTATAGGTATTTTAAAAAATTTCACAAGATTCAAGGGAACTTAATAAGTCTCCAAGGATTTCAAGCGATTTAAAAAATGTACGTTTTCTTAGAGAATTTTGATGAACCAGTTTAATTTAATTTATGTTTAAAAGATTTCAAATTATTCATACCTACTTTTTCAATAGATTTTCACTTTTTCCAAAGATTTTAAGGTATTCCAAAGGGTTTACAAATTAATAAAATAGTTCAAGGTATTTTAAAGAGTGTTGTATGATTATCAAAGATTTAAAGAAATTTTTTAAATAGTTCAAAAAACTTCACAAAATTTAATAGAGAAATTGAACAAATGAATATAATTTTATTTATATTCAAGCAACTTGCAATTATTTTTACTTCATGGAATAAATTAAATATTATTTCCAGGAATTTCTACGAATTTCAACGATTGTAAGATACATGAAGGAATAAATAAAATTTCAAGGATTTTAAAGATTTTTATTTATTTTTGAAAAGACCGAAGAATTTCATGGGATATCAAAAATATCAAGGGATTCCAACAAATTTAATAGGATTTTCAAATAATTCAAGAAATATCAAAGAGTTTCAGAAGACTTAATGGATTTTATAGGATCTCGAACTATTTTGAATATATTAGAGGATTTTACCAATTTCATGATATTTTAACAGATATTTCATCAAAAAATGACGAAAATTCATTTTTTTTTTAATAATAATTTCACAACCATGAAGACAAATTTTCAACAATTAAATATTTTTCAGACATAGAAGAAAGAAAAGTTCACCTAAATTGTTAACCTTCAAACCGAACGAAGAATTTTCTTGACGAAAATTCATGTTTTAATCAGAAAATATGAATTTTCAGAAAAAAAAAATCATTTTGGGCAAAATAGTTAAATTTTTAAGCAGAGGGATAAACCTTCATTTTAAAAAATCAACAAAGTAGTGCAACTTTTACCCACGCAGTTGAATTTCCAGTTGAGAAAATCAGCTTTCAACAAAATAGTTAAACTTTCAATCAAAGTGATGAATTTTCATTTAAAAATATGAACAAAAAAATGATTTCTTAACAAAGTGGTTCAAACAAAATAGTTGAATCCTCAAGCAAAGAAGATTAGTTTTCCCATTTTCAACCAGAAAATTGCATTTTTATTCAAGCAAAATGAAATATCTACTAAAACAGATGAATTTTTAAATCGAAAAAAGGAATTTGCAAACACAAAAAAAAATCATTAAAGTATGAGTTTCAAACAAGAAGTACATTTCATATGAATATACTTGAATTTTCAACATTAAAACAAATTTCTAACAACAAAAAGAATTTTTAACAAAATTGTTGAATTTCCAACTAAAAAGTTGCATTTTTATCCAAGAAAGCTGGAATTTATACTATAATAAATGAATTTTTAAATTAAAAACACAAATTTTCAAAAAAACATTTGAAATTTCATCTAAAAAAGATTTTTGTTGGCCCTTAAATAATTTGAATATTTTCCGCTAACCAATTTTTCATTTTCCTTGACCATTGATAATAATTAAAAACCAGAATCTCAAACTTGTAATATTTCCAACCTACGATCTTTGATAAACGAAATAAAACAATTTTAAAGTAAAATTGAAAAATTTCAAATTCATTCTGCTTCAAAGTTATTGAAAGTTATAAAAATACCACGTTTTTCGCAAGATTTATTTTCTAAATCGCTGACTTTCCCCTGAACAATAAAATTCCCTGACTTTAAAAAAAATTGTTGTTGGCTAGGTTCGTTTTTCACTACACAAGTTAATGTATAGAATTTCTGAAAATAAAAACAAGAATCTAACGACAAAATTTGGACGACCACCATAAAATGCTCCTGTTGTAATTAAAAAAAAAAATTCAAATAAATAATAAAAATAATATTAATATTATTATTAATTCACAATAATATTAATAGAAAATATTTCTTACCTTGATAAGCGTGCTGCATGAGTACCGGCCCGTTGGTAAGTATTAAGAATGATTTTGCATTGTGATTTGATAATGATAAAAATAAAAAGGACGAAAGAAATAAAAGAAGAGAAGGAAAGAGATTTGGTTGGTTGCCTTCTCATTTTTCTTTCCTCTTTCTTATTTTTGTCCAAAGACAAGAATTTTTTTTTAAGAAATGTTTTCTTTTTTTAATTGCAATAGGAGCATTTTATGATGGCTGTCTGGTCGTTAGATTCACATTTTTATTTTCAGGAATTCTATAAATTATTACTTATGTTATTATTCCAGAAATTTCACGTGAATGAATCAAATCCCAAGCGAAGTTGTAATTTTTACTTCATTTACATGCAAAAATGTACGGTGGTGGGCATCCAGGTACCCGGATGTGCACACTAGTATTCAGAGATTTCAAAAGGTTTATTTATGGATTACAATTAAATTTTTTTGAACTTTTTCAAAAATAGCAAGAGGATTGACATATTTTTGTTGTGTAAAATTTATTTATGCAATATGGCTATTTTTATGTACTTTAATATGAGATTTAGAGTCCAATATATGCAAAATCAATTGTATTGTATACTTATTCTATCATTTTGTTATTTATTTGCGACCCTTTCTTTCTGGTTTTTATGGTTTAATTTGAATTTCCAGATTTAAATAAAAAACTAAGTACATCCTGATTATGCTTATCTAGAAAAAATCTTTTCTGATTTTCAAATTGCACTGTATCTTAAATTGATCCTTTTTTTGTCACAAAATTAAAAAAAATTAATCGGATGATAAGGGAACGTCCGAAACTTTTGTTTCGTTACGTTATCCGAAAAGCACTGAATCTTTTGTTTCCTTTTAGTTACGTTTTGACAGAATCGGAGGGAATTGAAAACGAAATTTTTATAACGTCATATTTTACCGGTCTGGCCTTAATATTTGCATAATATGCACAAGGATTTGAATGAACTATTTTTTACAATTACGTGTGATTAAACAATTTTGTTACAATTTCGGTATTTTGAATAATGTAACCTAAATCGAGTGAATGTAGTTACATTTTGGCAGAATTGAAACAGAACGAAAATCACGAAAGTATCACGCATCTGCAGGCCGATTTATCGTGTTGTCCTAAGTTTTCACATAACCTAAAATTTTTTTAATTTTTTGAAAAAATTCTTTTTTTTTCGAACGACGTGATTTTTTTTTAAATTTGAAAATTGGCAAGAACCTAGCGTCCCTTGCAGGGCAACGGGTCTTCGCTGGCTTCGTTACTGTGGTAAACCGAAATGCGAACACTGAAAAAAATGTTTTACCTGTCCCAGCCGGACATTTAGCTGGATTTTGTCTTTTAAGAAAATATAGCTGTCTCATTCGAAAAAAAAAGAATTTCTTCTCAAAATTCGAAAATTTGGAGGTTATGTGAAAGCAAAGTACAACACGATAAAACGACCTTCAGATTCATGATCAGCGGGTCAAAATTCAGAGGAAATTATGGGTATCGTTTCTGGATCAAGACTCTTTTTTTTTGGGCTTGTGTTATCATTATTATTATTATTTTTTTTTTTAATTAGGAACCCTTATCCTGATATAACTGCAGGTGGATTGCATTATTTTCATACACAAAAGTAGCATGACACCTGAATATAAAATTATAAGATAGTGAACTGCTGTTAGTAATAATTTTTCATTTGTTGCTACATAGTTTGGTTATAATAATAATAATAATATTATTAATAGATTTCACAAAAATTCAGCTGCGCCCGTCTGTCAGAAATCTGCACTAGTATTCACCTACAATAGTCAATATTTCTTTTTCGTAGTACACAAGGAAAATCGCAGTAAAACTCGTGTATAGTACAGCCTATAGTTGAATAATTAGATTCATAATTAAATTGAAATATTCCAAGTCGTCATATATATTTTCCTTTTCCGCCGCCCTCTTTTTGCTTGCATCTGAAGATAAAACAATATTCAGTTTAAACAATATTTATATCTTACATAAAGTTTAAATAAAACAAGGGATGTGCACCTTAAGTAATTAATTGCACACAAAACAACCAGGTATCAATTATCTGTCATAAAATTTCAACTACTCAAGACCAGGGGGGTGACTCGCCATACAAATGCGCTGTGTCAGTTTTGTGAATGACGGCAGAAAATGAAACACTGGCGCCACTAGCGCCACGCCCTATATTTGAATGAAAGCTGATTAGAATCATGGGAGATTTAGTATTTTTCGCAGTTTTTATAATATTTTGGACGTTTGTGGATAATTTAAATACTTTTAGCTTGAATTAGGCAAGGATTAACTGTTTCTAGAATTTAAAAAATACCTAAGATTAAAAAATAGACCTTACATATACTGGAAATGTCGGTTTTTTAGTTTCAAGTAGAGTGAAATGGTAAAATATAAAGATTACGTATTTACCGTTTAAAACAAATAAACTAAATGTTCTGAAATGATAATATATAAAATTTTTTGTCTATTTTTTAATTACTCGAATGATCCTAATCTATTATTACATTATAATAAAAATATACAAGCAAATTTAAAAATCATAATTTTTAATATTCAGTATATTGTATTGATCGTGAAATGGCTAAAAGATTATCAGTAATAAAGTTATTAACTTTAACGTACATTTAGTCATTTATTTATTTAAAAATTGAATTAAAAGATGGAGATATAAATTAAATATGGGGTAAAGACAGTAGGATGGTATATAGGAGTAATAAATGCTAGGTTAATTTATTTAAATAAATATAATTATTTAAATTATTTACGAATATACTGCGATTAAAGTATAGCAATTATTATGCAGACAGAACATAATAATTTATTATATACAATTGAACAAAGCTAGTTTTACAAAATGTCGCGACTTTCTTTTTCATAAAATTATCGTTTTTTTAAATTTAGGTTTCTTTTACTATTCTGACTGCAAGAAAATCATTATTTTACAATTGTAATTTACTTTGGTACTTGAATTTATTAATAAATTAATGTAATCGTACATAAATTTCGAACTGATAAAAATAAACAACTTCTTAAAACAATTTTTAAGAAGTGAAATCTTCCTTTGATCAATTCAATTGTTACCTTAATAGGAACGTAAGTTCTATTATTTCGGTCTTACGATCAATTTGAATAAAAAAGACTAGGAGTATTCCGAGTCAATACTTTAATTATAAAAAGTTACATTCTCGCAACGTTTCGACCTCAATCTGTTGGTCATCCTCAGGCAAATTATACCCGATAAAGGCTTATATTATACCTAATAAAGTATTTTTTATTCAAATTGATCGCAAGACCGAAATAATAGAACTTACGTTCCTATTAAAGTAATAAATGTCGAAACTCGGCGATAATTCAAAACTGTCATTAATGTTACTTTTACAATTTTCTTAAAGATAGTAAGGGTTTTAAAATATTTTTAAAATTTCAAAAACTAATAAAAATATAATGTTACACACTATTACAATAATCTACAAGTTTTACAAGAAGAAAAATATATCAAAATTTAAAAATCAATGTAGTCATGAAAACGTCAGAGCCATTCAATTATTTTAGGTTAAAGAACATCGGTGTAAACAAATCCTCATACCTATCGCCATAACCGTTCCATCCGGAGCTAAAACTTTCTTTTTCCAAATTATTTGATCCTTTAAAAAGTGATCTTCACAAACTACATTTCCAGGTTTAACAATAAAATCCTTTTTGTCATGCTTAATTGCTTGGTGCCAACGGTCGACCTCATTTTTTAGAACGGAAAAATGCACTGTTTTACTCCGTTTGAGCGGGTTGAGTCGTACCCTGATAGACAGTTCGGTGCTATACGTCGATGCCCCCCCCCCCCATTGTTATAACACATGTATCCGTAAATAAATAAAATATGGCAAATAGACGATAAAGTTATGACATTTCACGAGTTTGTGTATGCAAAATCATAACAGACAACGGGCAGACCGTGCGTCGTGGAGGTGGCGCCAATGCTTCACGACTCGCCGCTCTTCACAAAACTGACACGCGCCTCTAGTGCAAAAGAGATAATCGTGTCACCCCCCTGCTCAACACATTATAAAATTATTCAAACCTCTGATCTGAATGGTGACCAATTGTTGATGATCGTTTAAAATGAAATTGTTAATCAAATTTTTAAAAAAATCATTTACTTAGCTCCGTTTATTTAAGGTTATGATTACTGAGGTTTTGGATGTTTGTTTACCACTGATATGTACATATAACACACTGGATGTAGGATTCAATGGAACGATCTGTGCCTGCTTGAAGGCTTCGGAGCCGCCATTTTTTAGGGATATTTTGGTTCGGTACCATTCGGAACAGATCGGGATATGCGGGAGATTCAAATGTAGTATGGAAGAGAACTTAATAATATTAATAAAAATCATGTAAAATTTAGTTTATTGTCAATGAGTGAATCGTCTAAAACTGGAAACTAAATAAAACTTAATAAAAAGTAATTACATAAATAAAAATAATTGAACAGTACAAAAAAAGGAAAGTCGATGGGATTTTAAATTCGTGGAATACACATTTTGTAAACACGTGGTTTAGAATATTTATCAATTGAATTATTATGAATTCTAATAAAACCTGCAATTTAGCTACAATTGCTAGTTTTTAATTAAAAATTTTAATCTTTTTTGTTGGAAAAGCAAAAAAAAATAACAATAAAGTATAACTATCGACAATTCAAAAATTTGTATAACTTTTTATTGATAATATGTGTTTTACTTTGTCGTAAAAATCTACAAGGTATTACAGAAAACTACAGGATTTCACATTTTTAATTTAGGTGTTTTACGTCATAAAAATCTTTTAATTGTACGTAAAATTATTGTAGAATGTTACAAATCTTTACAAAAAAATACAAGATTTCACCAAAGTTGAAATATTGGGAAACTGTACTTAACAATTCTGTTATATATACTAGTAGTTTATTGTAGAAATGTACGAATTAAAAAAAAAAATTACAAACTATAGACTTTTAGAATCCACATCAACGTTTTGACTTGTACTTTACTGTCAATTTTTGTAGGATATGTAATATATAATTTTCTACAAGGAACTACAATAAAAATAATTTTTTACTTTTACCAAGAACTTTTGCTATTATAATAAATCACAATGAACTGTAGTGCGATTATTGAAAATTGAACAATTATTGATTTTACAAGACGATTCTGAACAGATTTTAACGTTAAAAATATAAATTTTTCAATTTGAAAGCCTCAGTAGTTAAAAAAATGTGAACTTCTGATTGAAACTTCATAAACTATTCTTAATTCTTAAATAATTTCAAATTAATAAATTTATAATTAAACGCTTTTATTCAATTCCGAATTCTATTCAAATGTTGTTTCAATCTAAAATATTCCATTTTTAACCATTTAATTTGAAGTTTTTTAATTAATGAAGACTTTTTTGGGATATTCAGCAATATTTTACTTTCCATACAATTTTAATTGTCCTATTTAACAAATTTTTAATAGGTAAGTAAAATTATTGAATTTTGATGCATAAATAACAATTGAACAATTATCAATTTAGAAAAAATTTGAGTTAGTTTGAGAGATATTTACAAGTTTTGAGAAGATCCAAACTTAATTTAAAACTGGACAAAAATTTCGAGAAATAAAAAACTAAATTTAGACTCTTGAAGATTTCGAAATAAAATTTTGAAGCTTTTTATGGATCTTTAAAGGTTTTAAGAAGACAAAATAATTTTTAAGTTTGCTGAGAAGATTTAAAATTATTTTTTATTTTGAAAAATTAATATTAAGAGCAAAATTAAAAAAGATTGTAGACAGAATGCAGATGTTTGAAAATTTCAAACACAAAATTTATAAACTTTTCAAGCATTTTGAAAGGTTTTAAATGAATAAAAAATTCTTATTTCTTTAGTTAATTTTAAAAGAATATTTAATACAATTTTTTAAATTTTCACAGAAGAATCAGGATGATTTTAAGGTAATTTTTTTACTTCTGCAGGATTTTCAAAAAATTGTAGGAAATATTCGAGTTGCTTAAAATGATATAATTTTGAATTTTTTTAAAATAATTCTTCAATTCACAGCACTGAAAATTATAGCATGGATTTCTGTTTTTTTTTTCAATCTTTTAACTGCACAATGTATAAAAGTTAAAATTTAAAATTTTGCAGTTTAAGGACTTTTAATTTACACAATTTCAATTGAAAAGTGTTAAAAGCTTCCATTTTATACGCGTCATTTATTAGGCGTTTGAATTAAATAAATTTAAAGGTTCAATTTTGTAACTGTAAAATTTTTTTTAATTTAACTTTGAGTGCTCGAATTTGCAGGTCAGTCTTTGCAACTTCAACAGAAAAAAAGTTTATCTTCAAGAGTTCGAATCTTTTAATTTCAATGACCGTGATCAATTCTTTCTCAATTGTTCAATTTTTATTTGCAGTCAGAAAGTTGTTCTTTTTCGATCTAGGATGACAAATATTGAGAATATTGGAAAGAGATAATGTCAATTGGTATATACATGATGTCCAATCAATTGCTATATATTTGAAAAAAACTTAAAACTTAAGGTTTTTTGGTGTTTAATAACGATTTTTCATTATTGTCTTTTAATATTTTAATATTGCTTTGAAGTTCAAATATAGAAGCTTTTATGTGATAGCGATCAGGTCCACATCTTAATTTAAAATTATCTCATTGCAATATTCTTCAAAGTTTTATTGTACTTTTCAAGAGAAAAAATAAAAAAATATTCTAAACCACGTGTTCACAAAATGTGTATTCCACCAATTTAAAATCCCATCTACTTTCCTTTTTTTGTACTGTTCGATTATTTTTATTTATGTACTTACTTTCTATCAAGTTTTATATAGTTTCCAGTTTTATTCGATTCACTAATTGACAATAAACTGAATTTTAGGTGATTTTTATTAATATTTTTGAGTTATTTTCCATAATACATTTGAATCTCCCGCATATCCCGATCTGTCCCAAATGGCCCCGAACCAGAACATCCCTACAAAATGGCGGCTCCGAAGCCTTCAAGTTGGCACACGCGTTTTCCATTGAATCCTGCATTCAGTGTATTATACCGGGTGTCCAAAAAGTCCCGGGACGGCTAAATATTTCCTCAGGTAGGATATTTTTCAGGGCGTTCAAGGTCATTTTTGAAGGAACTTTCAACAAGGAATTCAATGGTGACCTTTATTTTGATCTTGCCCGTAACCTTCACGGTCATTTCAAGGTCAAATTTATTTTTTTTAAATGGGAACCTCTATTTTGGACCCCGGGAACTAAGAGAGCGGAAAATTTTACGTCCAGATATGACCTTGACAAATCGAAAATTTGACCTGGGAAGGTCAGGGCAAGGTCAAACAACGTACAGCAGGATGACTCGACCTGCATGCATTAATGAAGAAAACGTTCAACGCAAGAGTTGTAGCATTTTATACTCCCGATCGATTGGTGACTTTGACCTTGTCTATGACCAGAACCTTCACCAGGATATTTTCTTCAAAAATGCATGCCAGTCGAGTCATCCTGCTGCACGTTGTTTGACCTTGCCCTGACCTTTCCAGGTCAAATTTTCGATTTGTCAAGGTCATATCTGGACGTAAAATTTTCCGCTCTCTCAGTTTCCGGGGTCAAAAATAGTGGTTCCCATTTTTAAAAATCAATTTGACCTTGAAATGACCGTGAAGGTCATGGTCAAGATCAAAATAAAAGTCATCATTGAATTCCTTGTTGAAAGTTTCTTCAAGAATGACCTTGACCGCCCTGAAAAATATCTTACCTGAGGAAATATTCAACCGTCCCGGGACTTTTTGGACACCCTATATAAGCAGATCATCGTTTTTTTTTATTGAAAATTGAATTGCTTTATTTGGAGATATAATTTTTCCATTTTTGCTTTTAAATTTATCCGTTTATGATGAGAACTCACCATCATTTAATGATTGAAAATACGTGTATTTTGTTATCAAGTCCTCATTTTGGTAGAAAATTATTCCTCTTTAGACAGAATGAATGAGTAATAGGTTATTTTATATAAACAGGAATCCGGTGAGAGCCACTGTGTAGTGAGAAGTCGAGCGCACCTCGGCTCTCACATACAGAGAACCGTCGGCCCGGACGGGTGTGTGTCGCGAAGCAACGTGCGTGCGCGGCGTGCGCGCGCACGCTTGTCGCTGATCTAACAGGGGTTCTCCGCATGCGAGAGCCGAGCTGCGCTCCTCATATAACTTTACAGTGGCTGTCATACGCTCCCTGGGAATATGGATTTCATGAAAAATATCAAAGGAACTTACAGTGGCTTAGCTTGCTTTGCAACTGTTCGCTGCAGCAAATTCCATAGCTTTGGCCTTTCTCGCAGCAGCCTTCCCACATGATAGCGCTGCGTCAAGGACAGGTTTTCTTGCTGCAGCGTAGTCTGGACTTGCCTTACAGTTTTCCATGAGCTTTGTTACGAAGTTAGGATCAAAAGCATCCATGGTCTTGGTTAGCGCTTCAATGAGAGCATCGGCAACTTTGTGAAATGCTTCAAGAGGAGCAGCAATTGTGGACCACTTTGCATTGAGGTCAAATTGACATTCCTTCATCAATTCAGCAGGCGTCAAACCAAATATTTTTTCCAAACTAGTTTGTACTTGCTTTAAGTCAACCGGTCCCGAACTAACCACTGCCGATCCTGCTTCCAAACCTTAAAAATTAAAAAATATATATTATTTTGTAATGATTTCAAGGATTTTGTAAATCACGATTTCAAACTTGAAAACATTATTTCTAAAAATGTACTTCTAAAAGACACACTCAAAAAAAATGTCAATTATAGTTTGATAATAAAGTCAGCAATGTTCTGTTTTTAACGTTTGGACAAAATGTTCTAAAAATGATAAAAGGTTTCTATTCATAACGCCTTGTCCATACTAAATGTGTTTAGTAAAATAAAAAATAAAAATAAAAATTTTTTAAAAATTACGTCAATAATATAAGGTTAATAAAATAATAATTTCATTGATTACTTAATAATCTATTGGTGAAGATTAAGAATTTTCTGCATCATCCATGTAATAAATCAAACTTTTCAAATAAGTAATTCTATTTAATCTTAGACATCATTCCGGAATGTTTTTAAACATTATTGAAAAAAAGAGAATTTTAATTTTAATTTTAGGATTACTGTTACTGTAGGCAACAATAAACAAAAATGTCGGCACCGGTAACCAGAAAGTTACCGGTACCGACGAATTTTAAACAATTTTAAAATTTTAAAATTTTTGAAGAACATGAAATTTTCTTTCTAAAATTTCAGGGAATATTCAAATTATTTATTTTCAAAACTATAATTTGAAGATAATATTTAAAAATGATTTGAAAGCATTCTAAAAGATTTCAAATTTATTTTCAAAAAATCTAGATAATTTGAAGACTATTTTTAAAATTTTGTAGACTTGTTTCAAAAACCTTTTTTTCGTTTCGCGCATATTTTCTGAAAAAACTAACAATTTTTATTTTCAGAAAAATGGACGCCATTTTTTTATTTTCGAATTTTTATATATTTTCCATGGTTTTTGAAACAATTAGGAAAACCGCTGTCCTGATGAAATTTTACTAATTACTAGTGAAGATTTATGAACATAATTTGAGTAAAGGTAAAGCAATAAAACTTAGTAAGAATGACTTATTAAAGTAGCAGAAATATTTACTACTTCGATGCTGGAGAACTTAAAATTATGAAACCGAATTTATGAAAAGTGCGGGATGGTTATTTTTTGAAAATATATTTATTTTCAAATCTCAGGAATCAATTTTTGGAATTTTGCAAATGAAAGAAATGAATCGCGGTAATTCTAAAGAAATTTAATATGAATGAAACTGTACCCGCCAAAGAAACCTGGTGAGTGAAAAACACACCAAACCAAAAGCAATTTTGTAAAAAGTTTGACAATTTTTTTGATCTGGTCAAAGTTGGGGATTGAAAAAAACTCTTGCAAAAGTCAGGGAATTTCCATAATTTTAAATAAATTTTTTAAAAATGTTACATGTTTAAGATTCTCGTCTTTGAATGTTAATGGGCAGGAAAAATAGAAAATTGGTCACGGAAAAATAAGGGAATTTTTAAAATAAATTTTTTCGGTAACCCTGATATAATATTCTTGTTTGCAATTCATTTGCCTTGTATTTTTTTTTGCAGTTCAACAATTTTCTTTAAAAGTCAACCTTTTTGATTGAAAATTCAATTGCTTTGTAAAAAAATCGTCTTTTTTGTTTGAAAATTCAACAATTTTTGTAGAAAATTGACTTTTCGTTTCAAATTCGTATTTTGATGTTGAAAAGTGCAACTAACATCTTTCTTGGATCAAAATGTAACTGCTTTATTGAAAATTGAGGTTTTATGCTTGAGGATTGAACTATTTTGTTTGACAAATTTTATTTTTCAAGCAATTTTGTTTGTGAAGAAATCATTTTTTTGTTGAAAATTCATGTCTGGTTGAAATTTTACCTATTTTTTTTTTAAAAGCTTATCTTTCTCAATTGAAAATTCATTTATTTGTTCAAATTCAACTATTTGTTCAAATTCAAACATTTCGTTAAAAAATTTTGTTTTTCTGCTGAAAATTCATATGTTCTGGTTGAAAATTCAATTTTTGTGCATAAAATTTGTTTTTTGGTATGACGGTTCAACAATTTGGGTGATGTTAAAAATTCAAGAATTTTGTTCCAAATCACCTTTCATGGTCCCTCCCTGGGGATCGCGGGACCTTGTAGCTTTTGGGAGGGCTTACGGTGCTCATTAGACCACAGATTTAGAATAGGTGAACCTGAGGCGCTGCCCTCGCGAGGAGTGGCTACTCTGGGGAACTGACGGACTCTGGTCGGTGAGACTTAAACTAAGGAGCGATCCTTCCAGGAGGTAATGGCCTACCCCCCTCAGTAGAGGCGGATAGGCTGGGATTTCAGAGGAAGTGTCTTAACGGAGACTTTGGGACACCAGTTCGAATCCCATAGTATTTAGACCCGCCCCCTACAAGCGGGACTCTGTGGGGGGTGTTTCTTATTTCCCTAGCTACTCGTGGGACAAAAGTGAATTTCAAAAAAACTGAATATGAACGATGAGGGATCCGTTTCGGGACCCTCATCTAACCCACCGCCAAAAGTGGGAGGATCCTTAGGGGGCCGCCCACCAAAGTCGGTGCGAAATAGGGATGATGGTGGAGACAATCTTTTCGAAGCCATAGAAGTGCAGTTAACGGAACTCTCCGTAAGGAAGAGGAACCGTTGCGGAGAATCAAGGAAGAGAGCTCGCAAACAGCACCCAAGGCTCCTCACAGGGGGCAGTGGCTGCGGAAACTTTACGCAGAGCAACTCCTCAGGCTTATTCCATAGGCAAGAGGAAGAAGGGTTCCGGAAAAACTCCCCCAAACCGGGAGTTGAAATGGCAGAAGGCTCTGGTAACACAGGGTAACAGGGTAACACAGGCTCTGGTAACATACTTTCGCGCAGATGGATAAAACCACCCTGGTGAGAGTGGTCGTTGCGTCGCGTTATCCTGATAACTGTGTAACTCTCAAAGCTTTGGACAGGCTAAGGGATGAAATCTCTAAAGGGATTGACGCGTTACCTCGCGAGGGACACGCCCCCAGATTCAACGACATCTTCATCAGGTCGGGGGCCATCGTTGTGGAGGTCGCGGACATCTGGTCGCGAGACTGGTCAGTGAAAAAAACCCCAACGTTTAGGCTTACAGAATGTCCAAACTTGGAAGTCAAGGGGAAGGAGTGTTTGCAAAGGTGCCGCAGAGCGACCGTACTGATTCCCGGTAACCTCGAGAGTCCGGCGACGGTTCTGAGGCGCCTGAGCTTTCAGAAGTTGTCTCTACGAACTGCTTCGCGGAAGGCGTTTTCCGACAGGCAGGGATCCAGGCCGAAGGGGAGATGCTGGATTCTAGTCGTTGGCCTTCCCGCATCCTCAATCAGAGCCCTTGCGGGTCTAGATTATCGACCCTAACTAGGGCCGAGTAGGGTTACCTTCCCAGTGTTCCAACTGAGATCCGCAGGGGCCCAGAAGCGTCCGGAGGTGCCTCGAACTAGCCTTTCAATGGCTGAGACGGGAATCTCCATTACGCACATTAATTTGCACCACAGCAAAGGCGCCTCGGCAGTTCTAGCCAGACGCATGTCGTGGTGCAGACAGTCCTTGCCCTAATCCAAGAACCCTGGTTATACAGGGAAAGGATTTGTGGCTTGTTAGGATGTGGCTCCATACATAAGGGGCCACGCGAAAGAACGCGAAGAGCATGCATAGCCGACAAGGGTATGGATGCGATCTTGGTACCTAAATTCTGTTCTAGAGATCTCACTGTCATTAAGGTGAGACTTAGGGGCAGTAGCGGAGAAAGGCTAGAGGTACTTATTGCCTCGACTTATTTCCCTGGCGATGCCGAGGGACCCCCGCCTCCCAGAGAGGTGGAGGCTCTAATTCGGCACTGTCAAGGGAAAAAGATTCCTCTGCTGTTGGGCTGTGATGCAAACTCTCACTACACGGTGTGGGGAAGCACAAACATCAATGGCAGACGGAGAGATTTAATTGAATACATAGCGGGCACAGAGCTGGAGATTCTGAATCAGGGTTCACATTCCTGACTAAAAACTGGAGTGAGTTTCTCGATTTGACTCTATGTTCGAGTGTACTGAGGTGCAGGGTAGTGGACTGGAGACTCTCCGACGAGAGGTCTCTCTCGGACTACAAATGTATCGTGTTTCAATTAACCTTAGAAAAAGCGGTGGTTTCTAAGATCAGAAACCCCAGAAATACACGTTGGGACTCATATAAAGAGGAACTCAAAGAGAGGCTTATGGAATTCCCCACAAACTATGGTACCATTGATGAGTTGGAGCAGGCTACGGATTTTCTGCGAAGGACTCTGACAACATCATATGAGAATAATTGCCCTACAAGCATTATTAAGTCTAGAAAGGGAGCAGAATGGTGGAATACCCACCTGGAGAGACTCCATCAGAAGACAGGAATGTTGTACAATAGGGCAAATAAAACTGAATTGCCTTCAGACTGGGACATCCATGAGGTGGTCCAGTGTGAATACAATAAAAATATAAGAAAGTATAAGCAGGAAGATTGGAGAGGTTTCTGCGAGGAATCGAAAAACATTCTGGAAACAGCGAGGCTCCACAAGATCCTGGGGAAAAATCCGGCAGCTCAATCGGGCTCATAAGGCTCGGTAATGGTGAGTTTGCCGAAGACGAAGAAGCAGCGCTGAATCACCTAATGGAGGTTCACTTCCGAATCCGAACCGACATAGAGGAGGAAGGCTGGGGCCAAGAGGTGGAAAGGGCCGAATGGAATTTTGCCGCTAAGGTCGCTGATTACAAAAAGGTAGAATGGACCGTAGGGTCCTTCTGTCCCTTTAAAGCACCAGGGGCGAATAACATTTATCCAGCGCTTTTACAAAAAGGCATGGATGTAGTTGCTCCTCCTCTAACGATATTATTTAGGGCGAGTATGGCCCTTAACCACGTGCCATCGGCATGAAAGGATGGTAGAGTTGCCTTCGTACCCAAATCTGGGAGGGAGAGTTACACTGCTGCAAAAGATTTTCGACCAATCAGCCTAACGTCTTTTATCCTGAAGACGTTGGGGAAGCTGGTCGAGAGATACATTAGGGATGAGGTGCTCTTGGCCTCCCCGCTGCATAGAGGGCAGCATGCTTTTCAGGCAGGCTGCTCGCTAGAAACTGCGCTTCATGCTGCTGTGGCAAAATGGGAGCAGCAGTTGGAACAAAAGGGGTATGCTGTGGGCGCTTTTTTGGATATAGAGGGTGCTTTCAGCAATAATCCTCCAGAAGTCATCTGTCGAGAGGCTTTGAGATGTGGCGTGTCGGACCAGCTAGTATGCGGGATAGGAAAGATGCTACGCCGGAGAAGACTCGAAACGAGATGGGGTCAAGGCCTAGTAAGGGGGATAGCTTCACGGGGTTGCTCACAGGGGGGTGTCCTGTCGCCCCTCCTGTGGTGCAGTGTGGTGGACGGCCTTCTTCGAAGGCTAAATAAAGAGGGGTACTATACTCGGGGATATGCGGCTGACTTTGTGATCCTAGTCAGGGGAACTCATCTGGAAACGCTGATGCGTCTTATAAGGTCGACGCTGCGCATTGTCAAGCTCTGGTACGATAGCTCAGGGCTCTCGGTAAATCCGGAAGAGACCAACCTGGTCATTTTCACGAGAAATTATGAAGTTCCGAAAGTTGACGCTCCTGTATTCTGTGGTGGGGAGCTGACGTTTTCAGATTCAGTTTGATATCTAAGAGTAATCCTAGATAGCAAGCTGCACTGGGCAAAGCACCTGGAGACCCAATGCAGGACATTTTTCATGACTTTTTGAATGTGCAGGAGAGCCTTTGGGTTGACGTGGGGTCTAAGGTCTAAAATGCTTGCATGGCTCTACTTTGCTGTCCTAAAACCCAGGCTTCTCCATGCGGCCGTGGTCAGGTGGCCACGTACAGAACCTAAAACAATGCAGGACAGGCTGCGAAAATTACAAATGCTAGCATTTTGGGGTTCGACTGGAGCAATAAGGACTACGCCCACAACAGCGACAGGATTCATTCTGGGTGAGGAACACCTACAAGTTGCGATAACCGCTAGAGCGGCACACGCGATGGGCCGCCTGGCAAGAGCAAATAGATGGACTCGGGTGACTAGACACACTAGGCTTCCGAGTGATATCAGCGCACTGCCGATTCTACAGATGAGGCAAGATAAAATAACAAAACGCTTAAACTTTGCCAAAGCTTTCCGCGTCTGCATGCCACGCAGGGATCTGTGGGTAGCAAATGGTAACCCGCTTCCCCGAGGGGAAATCTGGTATACAGATGGCTCCAGGGGTGAGGAAGGGTCAGGAGCAGGAATTTATGACAGGAAGAGAGGGAAAGGGATAGGGATCACACTTGGGCGACATGTCTTTCAAGTGGAGGTCCTGACGGTCCTTCGCTGTGCTGAAACACTTATAGAAGAAAACGCTGCTGGCAGACAGATTACGATCTGTTCGGACAGTTCGGATTTGTTTAAACTTTGACTATAGGTTCTTTGGAATATTACCTAAACGTTTGCGAAATTAAAAAAATATGGTCCTCTCCTGAGCTGAGATAATTGAGATCAAAGTTGCACCCTTATACACGTAAAGCCTATCCCAAGCATAGGAAAATGTTACATTTCTAACTCTAACTCGCAAATTATTCTTACAGTTTTTTTTAACTAATATATGTTAGAAGGGGGTTTCATGAAGATTTTTCAACAATTACAGAATTTCTGTCCTCTTGGTTTAAGAATGAGAGGTATGCAAAGTTTGAGAATTTTGAACTTTTCAAAAAAATTAAACAAACACGTGCTAGCCATCCGGCTTGAGGAGTTGGTGTATACTCGTCTGTATACACAACTTCTCTATGTGTAGTGTACAATCATAGCCAAAAATTTTCTCTTAGATCTCAATGGAAGTAAATTAATAAAACATTATACCGGCATATTTATCAAATTTTTTACTTTCTGTGACGTAAATAAGCTACATATTATACATTTAAAGGTTAATAAAACTTATATCACTCAAACAGTATTATTTTCCAACATGAACTTAGGACTATCTTTTTTCTGATAGTATGCGCGAACGTACCTCCCTAAAATTTGAATTGTACGCTTGATTGATAAAAATAATACTGGATAAAGACTAGAAAAATAATATGATTGGAATGCCAAAAGAGCAATAGCCTTGCAACTCTGTAAATTCTATGAATCATAAAGCATTCGTAGTTGCGAATATAAGTTGTGACAGGGTAAAAATACTACCTGTCACTTGTTGTTGTGGAACAACATAACCTCCCCACTGGCACTGGTTAAATGGGCGTCCTCTCTCTTCACTTGGGAGTTCGGAGCGAGGGTCACTCCACAAGGGCACTTTCGGCACGACATCGAATTATTTATTCATGCGCTCCTTTTGTTCCTTTTTTTTATGTACTTATTGTCCTGAGAACGGAAACTTCGGTCGAGAGCAAAACTGACAGCGGAGCAACGTCAACAACAACACGTCCCGAAAGCGACAGAGCGGTCCTACCACGATAAGCCAGAAAGAGAGGGAGAGAACTTGGACACAGGCTGTCCTTTTCTGGCCTACGGATTCCGACCAGTATTTCGCCACATTGCCAAGGGAGGGGAGCAGGATAGAGTACCCCACACCAAAGAGGAACAAGATGGCGGCATCTGTCAGTCAGAAGGAGATGGGACTGAACCCTTCATTAGATGGCCCAATTTCATATTCTTCAAAACCATATTCCGGAAGTCCCGGAAGTGACAGAGGGCGCTCGGACTCGGTGAAACCACTCCATTAAATAAAACCATCTTCTGATTAATGCTTAAGGATTCTGAGTGGAAAACGTAAACTAACTAAGGATTCCACTCAGAATCGTAGGGTTTTGGTATTAACAAAGTTCTCTTCTGTTTTGGCGGCAGAGATACCGATATGTTCTTCCAGCAAGATGGCGGCCGTCGAGGATCCGGGGAGCTACGATTGGCGGAAAACCTCGAGACATGTGGGTATGACGCTCTGATTGGACAACAGGAAGGAAGCCGACAAGCGAACCTGCTTACTATGCGTTGCGCGTCTCAGCACTCTCGCTCCGAATACTCCATGAGGAGGATCGTAAATTATACAAATAACGAATAAGGAATAATAACGAAAGAAAAAAATGTTTAAAATTGTAAAAGGAACTTGGAGAAAGTTCGAGCACGAAGGGGTAAGTTGAATTTCTCGATTTTCACGCCTCGAGCAAAACCTGCCGCGGGTGTTCCGAAATTTTAGGGTAGGAGTTCCGCTTTATTACCGGAAATGACGAAACTTTGAAATTTGTTCGCGTCGTACCTCGTGGTCGGTGCTAAGTTGTATGATAATTTTTTATTTTTGGGAAACCGACCATGAGTTCACTTTATAATGGTGAGATGGGGGTTTGTATTATTTGAAGGAACTCCTTAGTTTTTTTGTGTGAAAGCCTGTGACAGTAAAGTATGGCGAATTCTGGGCCACGTGGCCATAGGTTTGGTTAGAGTTAGGATTACGCGTTTCAAAGTAGGTACCGGTAAAATTGGACATTATTGTTGAGTAGGGAGATTTTGGAAATACGCGACCGATCTTGTTGTAAAGAAAATTATGTCGAAAATTTATACACTCCGCGCTCCCTTATACGACATTCCCCTATACGTCCGCTCCATTATACGACCAGTTGCCGCTCCCCTATACGACGGAAAAGTCGTTCTCCACCATCCCCACTCTTCCGCTCAAAGCTCGCGCGGGAAGCAAATAGTCTCGCGCGTGAATATGCTATAGTCAGCTGTCAGTGACGCAGGATTCAACGCGCATGCGCACGACCACGTGAGATTGTTGGTATTGCAAGTGGAAGGGTTCCCCTTGCGCCGTCGTGTAAGGGAACGTTTTCAGTCCCGAGCTCGTCGTATAAGGGAGCGCGGAGTGTATGTGTTATTGATAATAAAACCAAGCGCCTGGGAAAAGGATGTGTGTGATTTAAAAATTATTGGTTAGGAAACCCCCCCCCCTTTCATTTCGTGAATTTCTTTCAATTTCAGGTTTAGCAATAGGGACTTAATGACTTCATAATTTTATCGGAATAAAATTTAGAATATAATGGATCTGTTCTTTGAGTCACGTTAACTCAGCTTTTTTTTTCTTTTTGACCTACTTCATCTTTCTCAGGCCTTCGGCCCTGATAAGCCACTTGGGCCTATCCTGCCTATATTTTGTCTTCTCTCTTTTACTTTTTTTCAGCTTAGCTAGGGACAAGGCACTACAATGGAGGACTGAGTTGAGGTAGGCCATTTTACAAAATTTTTAGTAAGGAATTTCCAACGGGCAGGAAATGTCTTTACAAAGTTCACTGATTTTAAGGACTGAGTGAAATCGCTAATGATGGGTCATCGAATATTTGAAAGCAGTGCGTCGGAGGAACACCGATCGGGCGAGAGAATTGTAATTTGGCAAAATATGGCCAAGTGTTCGCCCACAGGTGTTCGACGGCCAAAAGCAGTGCCCGTCCCACCCACTAAATCAAATGTAACGACTATAATTGAAGAGCATTAGAAAATCAATATATAACTTGACCGCGCGACGGACTCAACTTACACGCAGAAAAAAGAAAAGTAATATTTACTAATCAAGAAATGTAAAGTGTTTCTTGTAACCGTAACAGTAAAAACTACTCTTAATGAAAGGGTGGAAATGTCAAAAGCACTTAGCATTTCGTAAATGTCACAGTGAAGTTGGGGTGAATTCAACTGAAATTCAAATTAAATCTTTTTTGGTCGAAAATTCAACTTTTTTTTTTAATTCGTCTTCTTAGTTTAAAAATGCATCTGTTTTAGTGAAAACTTTGTCTTATTTTTGCTAAAAATGCAACTGTTTGGTTGATAATTAATCTTTCGTGGACCATTCAACTATTTCGATAAAAATTCGTCTTTTAAAAAAATAAACGGTTTTTTGATTTAAAATAAAAATTATTATTTTTGGTTGAAATATTGAATACTTGATGGAAGGAAACTTCTTTCTTGGAAATTCGTATTTTTGTTTTGCAAATTCATCGTTTTAGTTGAAAATTAATTTCTTTGCTTAAAAGTTTGACTATTCTATTGAAAAATTGTTTTTTTTTTCATTCATTTTTTTACTCTCTTTCTTTCGAGGTGGACACGTTTTCAAATTTCTTTTTTATAACATTTTTATACATTCACTGATATTCCAAATTCAAATAATAATTTTAAAAATTTTATTCAAATTCATATATTTTATAATTCGCCAAATTTCTCTCAAAAATTTTATTATTCGGGAATTATCCATTCCGGTAATATTATAAACTGTCGCGAATTTTATTCTTTGGGAATTTTTCAATTTGTTACTTTATATTTCAGGAATTTTATTTTCCGGCATTTTTCAGTCGTCCGAATATACGCCTTTATTTGTAGTTATATATATATATATATATATTAATATTAAAAGAAGGCTATAGAAATTACAAACGTTAAAATACAAAAGTTTAGTGAAAAACACGACTTTATATTATTTTCAGCTTTATTGAAGTAATAAGAAGGCAATTTTATGAAATCTGTAAATAAAGTACGTAACTGCGACCAACGTCCGTTCTTATAAGACATTGCTTCAAAATGAAAAAAAAGAAAATATTTACACAATCAATCTATTTCATCTTACGCTTCATCCGATGAAAAGAATAAAATTCAGCTTCATTATTTTCCATTGAAAAAAATCCGTGGGTCAATTAAAACATTTTTTTTCGCAATGACCACCTGAATTTGGTTTAATGTCGAAAAAGGAATGGCATTTTTGTTTAATTCTTGATTTTTACAGGTACCTCCTGGCATTCGAAATTTCCCAACTAAAATACATTGAAAACACTAACTTTTTGGGGCTTTTTTGGAGTAACTTCCAAGGGCAGGGAAAACCTGGAAATCAGGGAAAACTCAGGGAATTTTATTGGTTAGGGAAATTCAGGTAAAGGTCAGGAATTTTTAATAAAATCTTGCAAAATATAGGGAATTTTTGTAAGAAATGCTTTAAATAACTGTTAAAGATAATAAAGTTAAAATTTTTAAATTTAAATTTAAAATTTTTTAGTCAAATTTGAAAGTTTTAAATTTGAAATTGTTTTATTCCATTTATAAAAGATGGTATGTTAAAAATGTTAAAAGATTTAGATACTGGTCTTTTAAAACTGATCGTGAGGAAAAAAGAAAAATTGGCCAGAAAAAAGTTAGGAAATTTTGAAAATGAAGTTTTTTTTTAACAATTTTTTCCGATTTTTTTTTCAATCTTTTTTCTTGCAAAATTTTTTTTTTAATGTTCTGCAAGAGATTTTTTTTTTTAATTTTTTCCATGAAATTTTTGTCTGTACTTCCGAAAAGTTCACCCAAGAATATTGACATCCACAAAAATGAATTGAATTTGAATTGAATTTTAAGATTTTTTTTACAAAAACATTTCAAAACTTGCGCTATTAGTTTCGAAAGAAGTTTGAAAAAATAACCTTTCATCATTGAAAAATATTAAAGACCACCACTAAGATTCGTGTGAGCCATTCAAAATGCCCTCTCCCACCACTCATGCCAACCCCTTTTCCAACGCCCAAAAAAAATGAAAATTAATTTTTGTCATTTTTCTCGAAAAATTTTGATTTTAGAAAAAAAGCATCCGTATAAAAAATATGTGTTTCGTCGAGAGATACAACTTTTGTGAACAACATTTTTTCCCAAAATCAATCTTTTTTAAGATTTTGAAACAAGCTAATTTAAGAAAAAAGTATAATATATTAATAACTTCGTTTATATTGATCTGTGATAAAAATCCTTCTAGTGCGTTCAACTATGATTTTGAAGGAACCCCTAGATCAAGTATCAAGTCAATATTCTTGGGTGACCTTTTCGGAAGTATACCCAAATTTTTTACATAATTTAATTTTAAACAAATTTTTTTAATCGAATTTTTTAAAATTGAATTTGTTGTTATCAAATTTTTTTACAAAATTGAAAAAAATTGTATTTTAAGGTTCTGTCAAGACTTAAGTTAACGTTTTAATAGGACACGAAACATCTCCTTATAGGCGCTTGGCGCCTACTTGGGCTATTTTTTTCATTTTTCCCTGGGCTTACCAGAAATAATGTTTGTTTTGAGTTTGTTCTTTTATAACAATCAGAGCACCATGTTCAATAGCTTCGTAAGAAACTATTTGTTGCCCACTGAAGAATTCGTCAATATTTCGACTAACAGAATTAGTGGGTCAATTTTCTTTAAATGATGTATTAGAGTTTCACTAATTACCTACGTATTGCAATTTCACAAATTTAGAAATTTAGAAAGCACAGTTAGAAAACAAAAAATTTAATTTGATCGATTTGGAACAAGGAATGAGTATAGTGCAATTAAAAATGTATTTTAAAATATAAATATTATTATACTCACCAATAGTATTAATGAATGCCACTATGATGAAACAGAGAACAATAATCACAACCCTCATTTTCTTCAAACAAAGACTGCGGCAGTGACTACTCGGTACTTTTTTAGGGCAATGCACGGTCAATGTTTCAATTTTCAATAAATTTCAAGTGTCTCACTGGAAGTTGTTTCAACTCTAAAGTTCCCTCAATACTTTTTGTCGGCGAAACTGAAAAAACGAGTTACTGACCTGTCTCAATTTTCAAATACCAAATTTCAAACATTTTCAATAATATTTATATGAGTAAAGAGTAAAAGTCTTGTCATTCTCTATAAGCCTATATTTAAAAAAAAATTAATTTTGTGATTTTTAAAATTTCCGTTCAACGAGACGTGTTATTGCATCCGGCCTCTCAATTACAAATGCAATATAAAATCACGTATTTACTAGTCAAAACATTTTTGTTTTCAAATATTCTTTGAAGTTAAAAAATTCCTGTATAGTTATATGTATATATTATTAAAAGAAGGCTGTCGAAATTACTAACGTTAAAATAGAAAAGTTTAATAAAAAACACTTTATATTATTTTCAGCTTTGTTGAAGTAATAAGAAGGAAATTTTATGAAATCTGTAAATAAAATACGTAACTGCGACCAACATCTGTTCTTACAAGTCATTGCTTCAAAATGAAAAAAAAAATAGAAAATATGAGTCTATATTAAAAAAAAATAATAATTTTTTGAGTTTTAAAATTTCCATTCAACGAGACGTTCGGGCAATACTTTTAACCGTGCTCGCGCGCTATGGTGGTTATTGCATCCAGCCCCTCAATTACAAATGCAATATAGAATCACGTATTTACTAGTCAATATATTTTTGTCTTCAAATCTTCTTTAAAGTTGCCCTGAAAAAAGGCATATGTGCACCTTATTTATTGAAAAAATAAATAATCTATTATATTCGCCTTTGCTACGATCTTTTAGTGTCAGAAACTAAAAGTCAATTTCGTTAGCCAGCTATTTTAGATAAAAATTGAAAAAGTGAGCCCATTTTGAAATTTTCTTTCAAGATTTAAAAATTATATGCGCGGTTATTCATAGTACTCGAAGAGTCAAATAATTTATCTGCACGACTTTTTTCGAAAAAAGAAAATTATCAGAGTCATAGCATTCTCAAAATTCTAAAAATCAAAGGAAAATGCAAATTTGAAGCCGAAGAACGTTAATTTTTGAAAGTCAACCTGATAATAAGTAAAAAATTTTATATTCAAAAAAGATCTACAAATTTGAAATTTCTTATTAATCGCCTCTCGATAGGACGCGTATTTTTTGTTTTATTCATAAAAAACAACATTAAAAATCAAGGAATTAAATTCTTGGACAAACGACGCAAGATGAGAGGAAAATAAATAGACAAAATTTTTTAACCGAACGAAGAGCTACAAATTTGTTATCAGTCATTTTTCGATAGGATAGGTAGTTCTTATGATACTCCTAAAAAATAACATTAGAAATTAAAAAATTACATTTTTGGAAATACGACGCAAGGTACAAAAAGAAAATTGCTAGACACAATTTGTTCACCCCACAAAGATTCATAAATTTGTTTTAAATCATTTTTTCCGTTCGGCCTTTAATTTTTATTTTTAATTTTGTTTTTTTTTTATGAATAAAACAAAAAACTACGCGTTCCATCGAAAAATGATTCATAACAATTTTACAGATCTTTCTAGGGTGAATAACTTTTGTCTATTTATTTTTTCCGCAGCTTGTCTCATTTGTCCAAAAATTTAATTTTCTTATTTTTATTGTTGGTTTTTAACGAATAAAACAAAAACTACTCGTCCTATCAAAAAGTAATTATTAACAAATTTGTCTATCTTCTTTGAGTGCACAATTTGTTTCAAAATCTGTTTTCCTATCTTGCATAATTAGGTCGCAAGATGAAATTTTTTATTTGTCATTTTTTCTGCGATCAAAATTTGATTTTTCGATTTTTCAAGAAAATTCTAAAAGTTATTATGATAATATTGTAGGTCTTTGAAAAAGATACGTTTTTCTTTTCTTGACTTTTCTTCATATCGTGCGTAGTTTGGCTCAAAATTTTCATTTTCGATTATTGTTTTGAATTTTGAAAATGCTATAACTCTCATGATTTTTTTTAACAAAAAAATTGTTAAGGGTAAATGATTTGAACTCCCGATTTCTACAAGTAGCCGTACATGGAATTTTCAAATCCCATAAATTAAGATTTATGGGAAAATTGAAAACGATTTTTTCATTTTGAAACAGGAATTCAAAGAGAAATTTGAAAGTATTTCAAAAGAACTTGCAAAATTTTTTAACTTTGCAAGATTTAAAATTTCCAAAAAAAAGGGTATGTTTAAGAGACTATTTTAAGTTTTGAAAAGATTAAAAAATAATTGAAAACTCGTGATGATTTCTTATTTAGAAAATAATTCAGAATTTTAAAGATTTCGAAAAAGAAGCTCGTTAAGAATACTCGAAAATTTTAAGAAAATGAACATTATTTATCAAAATTTCGGGAAAATGTTGAAAAAATTTCTAAAAATGCCGCAAAACAATCTCGAAGATTTCAAGACAATTTTTTTAATTTTGAAAGATTTTGCAGAATTTAAAGAAAAATTAGAGTCAATTTAAAAATTATTTGTGAATTTGAAAAGTTTTCAAGAGTTTGAAAATATTTTAAAACGTGAAAAGATGTACAAAAATTTATAAAATATTTTTAAATTCTTCAGAATGTTTTAGATTCTTTTTCGACAAATCTTATTCAAAAATATTTTTGAATTTTAGGTCGGATTTGAGTAATCAAAAGTTTTGTTTCGTAATTTTTATTTCTTATTGAAAATTAGGTTTCCTGTAAAATCGGAAAACTACATGATTGCGATTGCTAATGGTAGTAATTTTAAATATTAATGAGCACATACCTATATGATTTTTTAAGTTTTTTCTTAGGACACAAAATTTTCTTTAAAACATAAACGGGAGGAAATGTATCAGAACATTTGTTTCTCCTCAGATATAGTGCAAAAATAATAAAAAGATCACCACCTTTTTTAACAACGGCAGAAGAGATTATGAAACATTTTTTTAGTATGCATATATTTTTATAGCAAAGAACTTAAATGCAGCATTTAAAAAAAAAAAC
This sequence comes from Andricus curvator, assembly GCA_932195095.1. Classification (NCBI taxonomy): domain Eukaryota; kingdom Metazoa; phylum Arthropoda; class Insecta; order Hymenoptera; family Cynipidae; genus Andricus; species Andricus curvator. The sequence goes on along the minus strand of CAKNYM010045018.1, from coordinate 30,116 downwards.
TCACGACTTGGCGGAGATAAAAAATTCCTCAATTGCAAGTAAATAAATGTATGCTATTTTTAAAACTTTTCATGTTGGAAATTTATTGTACCTATAATATGAAAATTGTAAAAAGAATAATAATATTTTATCAGACAAATAAAAAGAAAGTTTTCAAATTCATGTCTTCTGTAGAGGTTAGGAATTTTCTCAAAACAAGTTAATAAATTTGTTATATTTTTAGAACCTGGTATATTTAGTGATGTAAAAGTAATGTTCACATTATTCATTTTCTATATTTTTAAAACCTCGCAAGTCGACACTCTCTTTGTATCTATAATGAAAAAATGATTTAAAAAATAATAAAACTTTAGAATAAAATCGGAAGAGATTAGGAAATAATTTATATTTCGCATGCATTTTTGAGAGGTAAACAGTTTTGTTGTACTTTAATTTGTTGAAAATATGCACAGAAGACCGGGACAGCAGTCGTGAAAATTATCAAATTCATGACTTCTCTAGAGTTTTGGAATTTTTAAAAAACAATTTCATGAATTTTTTATATTCTTGAAGCCTTGCGAGTCGAAACTTTACATGTAGCTATAATGGAAAAATAATAAAAATATAATAAAACGAATTTTTTAACAAAACAGTAAATTTTCAACAAAAATGTTGATTTTTCAAGCCTAAAGACGAATTCTTCACAAAACAGTTGAATTTTCAACATAAGAATTAATTTTTAAACAGTCAATTGAAATTCAAGCCACGAAAATTAATTTTCTAATAAAACTGTTAAATTTTTTCATACTAGTTGAAATTTTTACCAAACTGTTGTATTTTCAAGTCAAAAAGACGAATTTTCTCAAAAAAATTAGAATTAGTAACAAAAAAAGTTAATTCTCATCCAAACCGTTTGATTTTCAGCAAAGAAGATTAATTTTCTACCCAAACAGTTGCATTTTTTCACAAAATATATTAATTTTTAACCAAATAGCTACATTTTCAACTAGAAGAGAAAAATTTGTAATCAAAAATAGAAAAGTTGAATTTTCAGTTAAACAAACTTATTTTTATCCAAGAATAAAACGAATGATAAACAAAATAGTTAAATTCTCGACCGAAGAAATTAATTTTCAACTAAAATTATGAATCTTCAACTGAAAAAGTAAATTTTAAACAAGGGAGTTAAACTTTCGATCAAATTGTTGATTTTCTACTAAATTTTTGAATTTTCGAGTCAAAAATGCACATTTTTTCCAAAATAGTTGAACTTTGAACCCGAAAATGTGAATTTTCAACAAAAAAGTTAAATTTTAATGGAAACAGATTAATTTTCTACCCGATAGTTACAGTTAAAAAGAAAAAAGAAAAATGTCAGAAGAAGATGAATTTGCAAACCGGAAAATAAAGAAAAATTCAATCAAATTGTTGAATTTTCAAATCAAGAAGGCGAAATTTCAACAAAAAAGTTTAATATTCGTTCATAGGCTAAAGAGTAATAGAAAGAAAAAAACAATAATAGTATAATAAATATATGTAGATATAATATAAATAATAAATATATAAATAATAAAGAGTAAAGAAAAAGCGTAGAGTTTGAATAAACATTGACGTTCTTTTTTAATAGTTTTTAAATATTAGTTTAGAAAACTGCAATTTTTTTTTAAGTTCTGAAGATATAATAAAATTGTACATTCGTAAAAATAAATTCTTATTATTCTTAATTTTTTTATATTTCAATACCACATATGTTCAAAAATTATATGTGTCTATAACCTGAAAATAACGAAAAGAATAATAAAACTTTTTAAAAACAAAAAATAACGTACAGCCCAGAGATATTGACCGATTGGGAAGAAAAGAATTTTTAAAAAAAGCTGATTAAATCTCAAAGAAAGGTGTCTAGCCTTGATAAGGCTGCTGTATGAGCACCGAAACGTTGGTGAAAATTATTATGAATGCTTTTATATTGTGATTTGATAATAATAAAAATAAAAAAGAAGAAAGAAATTAAAAAGAGAAGAAAGGGGATTTGGTTGGTTGCCTTCTCATTTTTCTTTCTTTTTTTTTTTTTATTTTAGCCCAAAGAAACAAAATTTTTTTCGTTTCTAGGAATTGCAATAGGAGCATATTGTGGTGGTTGTCCAAATTTGATTGTTGGATTCTTGTTTTATTTTCAGGAATTCTATACATTTACTTGAGCAATCGACGTTAAATAAGATTGTGAATTTGATTTTAATTTCATTTAAAATTCTTAAATTTCTATCATTTTCTCTTCTGAGAAAGCATACCTGTGTCATTCGAAAAAAACGAATTTTTTCTCAAAATTCAAAAATTTTGAGGTTATGTGAAAACAAAGGACAACACGATAAACCGGCCTTCAGATTCATGATCAGCCGGACAAAATCCATAGGAAATTATGGGCCTGTGTTATCATCATTTTTTTTTATTTTTTTTTTTTTTTTGAAAAATTAGGAACCCTAATCCTGATATAACTGCAGGTGGATTGCATTATTTTCATACGCAAAAGTAGCATGACTCCTGAATATAAAATTATATGATAGTGAACTAATGTTAGTAATAACTTTTTATTTCATGATACATATTTTAGTTATAATAATAATGATAATAATTATAATAGATTAATTAGATAATTAGATTGAAACGTTCCAAGTCGCCATATATATTGTCCATTCCTGCCTCCATCTTTTTGCTCGGATCTGAAACGAAACAATATTCAGTTTAAACAATATTTAGATCTTACATAAAGTATAAATAAAACAAGGGATGTGCGCTTTAAGCAACTAATTGTTTAACAAATGGCTAAAACGGTTTAATCAGCAAATACTAAATCGAATAAATTCAGCTAAGGCAAATCAAGGATCAGAACAAATAATCGTTTGAAAATTAATCACCCTGAAGTGCGAAAATAATTTAATATTTCACAATCGCGATCATGAAATATATAAACACTAGCAGGAAATGGGTCCACATCTCTAAACTTTAATTTCATACATTTAAAATATAATTAATTTGAAAATCCATTATAACCAGAATGTGAGACTCAAAAATTGCTCAAACAACAATTGTCGGAACTGCGAGCGTAAAAAGCTGTATATCCTTGATTTATTTCAAGATTGTAACGCAAGAGGGCTCTGCGAAGCAACATGTAACGGCGATGTAACGGAAGCGTCAGTGCTACGCTTGACCGGAACGGAGAGAGACGTAGCTAAGTGTGTATTCGATTTTATTGCTCTTTTTAATAAAGTTGTGACGTAAATTATTTGCCCCGAGTGATTTTCTGTGTCTGTGTACTGTTTCCTCAACGAGTAAACTTAAAATTTGGCGACCGTGACAGGACGTTTTGGGAGTGAGTAACTACGAAAAACAGTCGTGCGTCTGAGGGTAGCGTACAAAATGGACGTCGCAAAGAAGTCTCGAACGGTGCAACGCATTCTCTTCACCAAGTGTTTGAACAGTTTTATAGAGAAGTGCGAGAGTGCTAATATTTCGTGGGCCGATCGTCATGTTGCTTTACAGCTACTTGAGTCTCGATATTCGGAGCTCGAGAGTGCAAACAACAAGTGCGTTGAGTTGAGTCTAGAATCCGAGGCGACTGAGAGTGACATAACGGCCGAAATAGAGACACAGGAAGAATATAAACTCAAGTTTTTGCAAGCAAGGACGAAATTGCTCGATTCACCGTCGGGAAATGTTACGGACGCGGTTCAGTCGGCGCAAGGCGTCCCGCGAAGTGACAAGCCGTTCAAACGTCCGATATTGGAAATTCAGAAATTTAGAGGCAAGGTGTGAGCATCCGAGGTAGCAACAGGCAGCGTTCTCCTAGAAAATGAAGAAAAGCGTAAGAAATGTATTTTTTGTAATAATAATAATCATGCAAACGCGGCATGCGAAAAAGCGAAGACGCTTTCGGTTGACATGATAAGTAATTTGATTCGTGAAAACGATTGCTGTTTTAAATATTTAAAAATTGGTCATACAGCGCGAAAGTGTAGAGTAAAATTGAAATGTTCAAAATGCGGTAGGCACCACTCGGCTCTTGTTTGTCGAGGTAATTCTCGTAACGCGGATGTAACAAGTGTAGGTAGCGTCGGGGAAACGACAAACGCTAACAAAGAGCAAAATCTTGCTACTTTTTCTTACTCGCCCGATGTATATATGCAAACTATGCGCGTTGTTCTGTACTCCGAATTAAGAGAAAAGGAAGCTAGAGTAGTCATTGATAGTGGCTCACATAGGTTGTATATTCGGAGTGACGTAGCAAAGTTTTTAGGTTATACTCCTATCGCGACTAAAGAAGTGAAACACTCATTGTTCGGCGGGTTGAATACGGATAGTCAGCGACATAATGTTTTTTTGATTCGTATGAGGAGTCGTGACAAACAATACGCATGCAATTTCGAGGCCATGGATCAGCCTATTATTTGCGAAAATATTCCTAGTGTAGAGAAAAGCTCTTTTTTGGACGAATTGGAAAGAAATGATATTTTACTTTGAGACTTAGCGCCTGAACGCGGAAATAACGATAATACTATTGACGTATTAATAGGAGCGGATGTTGCTGGAAAACTGATGACGGGTAAAAAATTCGAGTTAAGCAACGTCCTTGTAGCGTTTGAAACTATGTTGGGTTGGGCTCTCATGGGAAGAAATCCCGTGGCCGAGCGAACAGACACAGCTACTGTCGCCCTGTCTATGTTTGTAAATACTGCGAAAATTCCAGACTTGTGGAGTCTCGACGTTTTAGGTATCAAGGATCCGACTGAAAAGACAAATCAATTACTAAGAGAGCAGATCGTGGAAGATAATTTTCTGAAAACGGTAGTATTCACTCAGGATAAAAGATATTCGGTAGATTTCTGCCGTACAAACTAAAAAGATACATATGTCCAATCTCACTCGAACTGAGAAAATCGAGAAAAACTGTTTGCCCAAAGAACCCTGAGATCGAATAAAATTTTGAATATTCTAGATACACTATTTGGGTAAAAATAATGTGCTCTTTCATATTTTTCAATAAAAAATTGATTTTTTAAACAATTTCTATTAGAAAATGTACTTGCGATTTTTTACTAGTCGCGGGAAGTGAAAAATACAAGGCAAAAAGAACACAAAGGCACTAGCAAACGATGCCTTTATCGGAGAGCTCGAGCACGGCCTCAAAATACAACAACAAAACATACGTAAGGGACACTGTGTGTTCAGCGGCTGTCCCTAACTTACCCGAACGATCGTCGCTAATGTATAGCCGAATCTAGCCGGGACTTATTTCCCTTGGATTTCTGAGCAGAGTGCGAGCTATTTCACAAGGATAAAACATACGTAAGGGCAAGCGATTCTTTTCGATTGTAAATTCGCTCCACACTCGGTCACTTTTACAAGGCAAAAAAGACACAAAGTTCTTTAGGTTCTTTTTGATTCGTATGCTGATGACGTATTACATGCCTTATACAAATTTTAGGACACGCAAAGTACTTTGTGTATCTTTTTAGGTTGTATTTTTCAACTTTTTCGACTTTCCTCATTTATAAACAATCGTTTTTTGCAATAAATATTAATAATTAATAATTTTCATTAACACAGTTAGACGCAGCTTTGTCTTACGAATCCAACGATACCAAAAACTCATTTTTCATAAAAATGTCACTTATGTATCTTTTTAGTTTGGACGGCAGATTTGCCTTGGATGGATGACCACGCGCCTATTTCTGAAACTTTAGAGTTATGTAAAGGAAGGTTGAACAAGACTGTAGAGAAGTTGAAGCGAGATGATTTGTTTTTTCAGTACGATCAAGTATTTAGAGAATGGCAGAACGGAGGCATTATTGAGCCAGTAGTATAAGAGGCAAGCTCCGTGTGCCATTACTTGCCTCATCGCCCAGTTGTCAAAACTGAGAGTACAACGAAAATACGACCAGTTTTTGATGCGTCAGCAAGCGTAAAGGGTTTTCCCTCCCTAAAGCAGTGTCTTGAAAAAGGGCCAAATTTAATCGAGTTGATACCTTCGACGCTGTTAAAATTTCGGGAACACGAGCTAGCGGTTTTGGCTGACATTCGCCAGGCATTCTTACAGATCGAGATAAATCCTAAAGACCGCGATTATTTGAGGTTCCTTTGGGTTGTTGACGGATGGTTACACATTTTTCGGCATAAGCGGGTAGTATTCGGTCTTAAGTGTAGTCCGTTTTTATTGGGTGCCATTTTGAAATTGCATTTTTCGAACTTGTTGCTAGCTGCGACTGAAGGAAAAGGGTCATGGTCTCAAGAAGTTATCGAAAAGTTATCTAAATCTTTTTACGTGGATGATTGTGTAACCAGTGTAGAATCGGAAGAAAAATTACATGCATTCATGGCGTCAGCGAAAGAGATGATGGCGCTTGGCAGTTTTGATCTGAAATGCTGGGAATACACGCGTGATGGAACGGGTAAAGAAACGGCGTTAGTCCTCGGATAGTTGTTTAATAAATTCCGTGATACGATTTCGGTAAATCCAGCTTTATGGAGAGATGATTGTGACGTGGAAGTCACTAAGCGTTCGATCTTATCGGCCGCGCATAAGGTCTTTGATCCGATCGGTTTTACTTCGCCCGTGACTCTATTGCCCAAATTGTTGCTAAAAAGTCTGTGGAAGCAAAAAATTGATTGGGATATTCCCGTAGATGAAGAAACGCGAAAAACTTTTTTACATGGGAAAGAACAGTTGCCGTATATATGGAAGATTGAGATCGCGAGAAAATTCGGCACAGGTGAATTCTCTATTCATACCTCTGTGATGCCCGCAAATCGGCGTATGCAGCTGTAACTTTTTTGCGCGTAAAGTATGGAGAGAAGGCAAGCTTAGTTTTTCTTGGTGCGAAAACACGTGTTTCCCCAGAAGGTATGTCGATCCCACGGTTAGAATTATTGGCTGCGTCCATAGGTGCTCGACAGACTAAAGAAATCTTAGATGCCCTCAGTTACACCGACGTCCCAGTGTTTTACTGCTCGGACTCGACAACTGTTTTGGCCTGAATTCAGCGGGCTGCGACGCGAGGAGGCCGACTGGCCCTGTTTGAGACAAGAAGTTGATGAGGATGAGGTTGGGGTGGAAATGCGGAGGTCGCCTAAAATAGCTATTTTGAATATAAACGATCAGGTGAATTTTGATATTGTGGACAAGTTTTCGTCGTAGAATAAAATGATTAGATTTTTTGCGATAATGTTGAAATTTAAGAATTACAAACTCAGCGGCGAGTTGACTAAAGGGAAAAAGTTAACGTGTAAAGAGATTCACAATGCTGAAATAAAATTTTTGAAGGTATAACAGAATAAAAGCTTTTCCCACGAGAATAAAGAAAAATTAGCTACTTTATCGACTTTCGTACATTCTGATGGTTTGATTCTTCTCAAGACAAAAATTGTAGAACGAGAACATGTGTCACGCGGGAGTGCAGACAGTTATGTGTCAACTACGCGAAAAATTCTGGATTCTGTCAACGCGTAAAGCGATACGTTCTATTGTAAAGAAATGTGTGACTTGTAATAGGTATAATTCAAAGCCTATGCAGGTACATCCAGCACCTTTGCCTATTCATCGTGTCAAGGACTCGGCTGTATTTGAAGTGATTGGTGTTGATTTTGCGGGTCCGGTTTACTTGCGCGGTCAGAAGAAGGCCTGGATATGCCTGCATACGTGGGCCATTTATAGACCAGTTCATCTAGAATTAGTGACCTGTCAACCAATGATTTTTTAGCGAGTTTCCGTAGATTTATCGGACGCCGTGGTAGACCGACTATTGTTTATAGTGACAACGGAACTAATTTTGTCGGTGCCGATACTGCTTTTGAAAAACTAAAGTGGGAGACCGTCGCTAAGTATAGTCAGGCTAGGCAAATAGATTGGCGATTTAATCCTCCTACTGCTTCATGGTGGGGAGGTTGGTGGGAACGTTTGATTGGCATGATGAAAGTTATTCTTCGCAAAGTCTTAGGAAAAGCGTGTCTGACTTACGAAGAAATGTACACGGTGTTATGCGATTGCGAACTGACTTTGAATTCATGTCCTCTAACCTATGTATCGGAGGAACCGAGCGATCTTAAGCCTCTGACTCCTGCAATGTTCTTACATGATCTCAGACAAAGTGAAATGCCAGATCTTGACATGATTAACAGACTTCATATTAAATCTAGATACCAACGTAAACAAGAGATCATGGAACATTTAAGGAATAGATTCCGTAAAGAATATTGAGGACAATGAATATCTAAGTTCAATTCCAGAAAGTTTCGTAAACTTGAAGTCGGTGATGTAGTACTTGTCGGAGATGATAGTCACAAGCGAATTGATTGGCCTCTGGCACGCATTGAGAAATTAATCGCGGGAAAAGATGGTGCTGAGCGTGTCGTCTATTTGAGGACGAAAAATGGAACTTTCAAGCGTCCTGTACAACGTGTTTATCCATTAGAGCTGAGCTATTCTAGCAAAAACATAGCTAAAGATATGCGAGATAAAATTTCTGATCAAACTGCGAGCGAGCCTGTTGTAAGCTCGGAGGATTGTCAAGTTAAGAGTTCGAAGGAAAAAGAGTATAAAACTCGTAGTGGCCGAATTGTTAAGAAACCACGCTCTTATCAAAATTGAATGGGAATAGTTGAGTCACAGACTCAAGGTGGGTGGATGTCGGAACTGCGAGCGTAAAAAGCTGTATATCCTTGATTTCCTTCAAGATTGTAACGCAAGAGGGCTCTGCGAAGCAACATGTAACGGCGATGTAACGGAAGCGTCAGTGCTACGCTTGACCGGAACGGAGAGAGACGTAGCTAAGTGTGTATTCGATTTTATTGTTCTTTTTAATAAAGTTGTGACGTAAATTATTTGCCCCGAGCGATTTTCTGTGTCTGTGTACTCCTTGCTCAACGAGTAAACTTAACAACAATAATTAATTAATAATTTCGGATTAAAAGCGTTTGAAATTTTTAAAAATATGTTGAACGATTTTCAATTGAAAAAGTTCTAACTCAACGTATTTTGGATTAGCTAAATTTTGGAAGAAGGACAATATTTCAAATTGAATGAGAAAAAATTGAACTTGTATTATTCCTCAATAAAAAAGTTTGAAGTTAGATAATGTGGAATTGAAGGTATTTGGAATTGAGAAACTTTTAATCAGAAGCTTAAACTATATCATTTCTGATTCAAAGCGTTCAAAATTGAAACATTTTATTTTGCAGAATCTCGATGTTGAATGATTTGAGAATAAAATTTCGAACAGAGGAGAAATTCAAGATTTTCAAATTAAATAATTTCAGATAAAAATTTTGAAAACTGAATTATTCAGAATATAAAGGAATTGAAATTGTATTATTCCTAATTAAACGCATTGAAAACTGAACCATTAAACCTAAAATCTTTTGAATTTTAACAATTTGTAATGCCAAGCGATTAAAATTTGAAATTGAAAAGATTCTATAATTTTGAATTTTTATTGCACAACAAAATTATAAATGAATATCAAAATTGACTAGACAAATGTTTCTAAGTTGAAAAAATGAATTCTCCTTCGTATTCATTATTTACAATGGAACAATTTTCAATTATAAATCTTTCAAATGGAATAATTTTAAAGAAGTTCAAAATAAAGTAATTTTAATTGGAACAAATTAAAATATTTCTGTTACTGAACGCTGAACATTCAAAGAAGCCAGACTTAATTAGAAACCCACCATAAATTTCAGTTATTTTGAATAAACTTAAATCGTTTGGAAACTGAAAATTTGTATACTTCAAATTATGATTTTCGAAATTAAACCATTTCAATTTTATTTGCAAAATTAAAACTTAGGAGAGATGAAAAATTGAAAATTCAGCGCTAAGCGTTAAAATTAACAACTCTAAATTTATAACGATTCAGAATTAAAAAACTGATTTAATTACTGGGGCATCAGTTTTGAATAGATTAATTTCTATATATTTTCTTGAAAACTCAATTTTTCTTTTTAATTTTAAATCGTTTTATTTGTAACACTTACTTCAGAATTATGGTTAATTTTAGAAATTTTTCAATCAAATATTTTTGGATTTTCATCAATTCACTTTTTTGAATCTTCAACTTAAAAATAGGACAATGTTAAGATATCTTATTGAAAATGTTTATTTCATAAAAGAATACATATCAACATTGTCTTATATGATTCTAATGTTAGAACCAATTTATTTAGTATTTTGGAACATGTTCAAATAAAAAATAATTTAATTTGCAATACCTGGTTGGAGAACGTTCTCATTTTTACGTCTTGAATTTTGGAAATTATTTTCTGAATTTTGCATTGTTTTGAATTTATTCTGGAGGCATTCAATTTAAAACTGTTTTATTACAAATCCTCTAAACTGAAAATTTCTCAACTATAAAGTATTTAATTTGAAATTTTGCGATTATCAATCATTCAAATATCCAAACAATTTGGTACGTTTACAATTAAAGCCAAACAATTATTTAAATATTTAAATCTGAAATTATTAAGCTGGTAAATTACTAATATTGAAATCAAGTAATTTAGAATATTTACATCTAAAAGTATTCAATTGAAAACTAAGTGTCAAGGCATTTAATATGAAATTTTGAAAGATTTATAAGTGAAATTGTCAAAATATTTGCTAATTTACGCTTTTGAAGCAAAAAAAATTTTATTTCAAGGTCCCAGAAATTAATCTGTTTTGAAATTGCGCATGTAGAAGCATAATTTTAAGCTGGAATATTATAGAAATTCCGAAGCTGATAAATATATCTATTATTATTAAGTATCAAAAAAATATTACTGTTATTTTCACACTTCAAAATAGAAGAATTTCAAATATTGTGAACCTTCAAAGTTTAATAATTCTAGAATATTTGGCAATTATATGTTTTTTGATTAGAAACTTTATTAGTTAATGAATTGAAACGTGAATCTGGGAATTCATTCATTCTGTTTTATGTTTAAAATTCATCTTTTTAACTTGAAAACTAAAATATTTGGTTGCAAACCCAACTTTTTTCTAGAAAATTAATATTTTTGGTTGAACTCAACTGTTTTTTATTGAAAATAAAAATATTTTAAAATTAATTATTTTATTTGAAAATCTAAAATTTCCATGTTTGGTTCCAAATTTATCTTTTTGCGTTAAAAACTCATCTGACAGTTAAAAATTCATTCATTTTGTAGAAAATTCGATGTTTTAGTCGAAAATTAATCTTCTTGGCTGAAAATTCAACTATTTTTTTACTTTTTTTTTAGATCGGAATAATTTCAAAGAATAAAATGTATCTTTTGTATGTGCGACTTTACGTATTTTATTGAAGATCCATCTTTCTTGGTTTGAAATTCATCTTTTTGTTTAAAAATATCCGTTTTTGTTTAACTATTTGACTATTCCATTTTTCGTTGAAAATTCATATTTTTTTGTAAAAATTTAATCTTCTTGGTTGAAAATTGATCTATTTGACTGAAAGCTTAATTAGTTTGTTAAAAACGCACTTTTCAGTTGAAAATTATTTGTTTGATCTGAAAATTCAACTATTCTATTTAATGGTGAATTTTGAATGAAAATAAAAATAGTTTCAAATTTTAGATTCACCTCCTTGGTTAAAAATTTAAGTAAGTTGAAATTCCGTTTTTTTTGTATAGAAAATTAAATTGTTTTAGCTCAAAATTTAATTTTTCCATTTTTTCTTTCAAAATCCGTTTATGTTGAGAACTCACAATCATTTAATAATTAAAATTACGTGTATTTTTCAAAAATTCGTCTTTTTTGGTAGAAAATTCTTCTTCTTTGTTATAAATTCATTTCTTTATTTGGAAATTTACTTATTTCATTGAGAATCACGTTTTTTGCATTAGAGTAATTTTTTAAAATAAAATTTATTTTTTGTAAGTGAAACTTCATGAATTTTTTCAAGATTAATCTTTCTTGGTAGAAAATTTATCTTCTTGGTTGAAAATACATTTCTTCTTAACATTCATATTTTCGGCTTAGAAATTCAACTGTTTTGTAAATCATTCTCCTTTTTTACGTGAAAACTCAACGTTTTGATGAAATTTTTTTCTTTATTAACCACCAATTTTTTTCTTGGTTTAAAATTCGTCTTTTTGGTACAAATTTAATCTTTTTGGTTGCAAATTGATGTGCTTGTTTCAAAAATTAACTATCTTGTTGAAAAATAACTTTATCAAGTTGAAAATTAATTGTTCAGGCGTCGCGAAAAAAGTATGGTTTTTAAATTCTGCATTACAATTTTAAAAATTCAATCATTTAAATCTAAGCAGCAAAATAGTTACTTGAAAATGAACGATAATCTATTTCCTTGTGAGCGGAGACGTAAAAGCTTCAATGTAGACAGAATGAATGCATAATAGGTTATTATATATAATCAGTAAGAGGATGAGAGCCACTGTGAAGTGAGAAGCCGAGTGCACCTCGGCTCTCACATACAGAGACCGTCAGCCCGGACGGGTGGGCGTTGCGAAGCAACGTGCGTACGCAGCGTGCGCGCGCACGCTTGTCGCTGGTCAAGTAGGGGTTCTCATACGCTCCCTGGGAATATGGATTTCATGCAAAATATTAAAGGAACTTACAGTGGCTTACTGCAATTGCGGTTTGCAACTGTTCTTTTCGGCGAATGCCGTCGCTTCGGTCTTTCTCGTTGCAGCAGCGGCACATGGTAGCGTTGTGTCAATGGCAGTTCCTCTTTTTGCAGTGTAGTCTGCATTTGCGTTACATTTCTTCTGGAGCTCTGTTGCGAATTTAGGATCAGTAGATGGCATAGTCTCTTTTAGCTTATTTTCTAGAGCACCGGCAAGTATCTGAAGTGGTTGAAGAGCATCAACAATTGTGGACCATTTAGCATTAAAGTCTAATTGACATTGCTTCTGCAAATCAGCAGGCGTCAAATCAAACAGTTCTTTCAGTTGATCTTCTACTAGATCTTTTGTAGTCTTTGAGGATCCTGACGCTTTCGACGCTTTCGACGCTGTTGCCAAACCTTAACATTTAAAAAAAATATATTATTGTATAATGATTTCAATGATTTTGTCAATCGCGATTTCCAACTTGAAAACATTATTTCTAAAAATTGATTTCTAAAAGACAATTAAAAAAAAACTTTAAATAATTGTTTGATAATAAAGTCAGCAATATTCTGTTTTTAACGTTTCGACAAAATGTTCTAAAAATGATAAAAGGTTTCTATTCATAACGCCTTGACCATACTGAATAAGGTTAGTAAAATAAAGAATAAAACATTTGAACAAATTAAGTTAATAAAATAAGGTTAATAAAATAATAATTTAATTAATTACTCAATAATCTATTGATGAAGATCAAGAATTTCCTGCATCTTCAATGTGATAAATCAAAATTTTCCAATAAGTCATTCTATTTATTCTTAAAAATCATTTCGGAATGCTTTGATACATTATTGAAAAAAAATTTTTAATTGTAATTTTTTCATTACAGTTACTGTAGGCAACAATAAACAAAATTGTCGGCACCCGTAAACAAAAACTGACCGGTACCGACGAATGTTAAACAAGATATACACTTTTGAAGATTTTGTAATAAAATGCTGAAGGTTTTTAAGGATTTTTAACGTTTGAAGATCATTCAATTTTTTCCTAAAATTTCAGGGAAAATTCAAATGATTTATTTTCAAAACTAATTAGAAAAGAATATTTAAAAAAGATTTCAAAACATTCTAAAAGCTTTCAAAAATTTTTTCTCGAAAATCTAGAAGATTTGAAGACTAATTTTCTAATTTTGTAGACTGGTTTCAAAATTTGAGGAAAACTTGAATCATTTTTGAGTCTTAAAAAAAATTTTAAAAACTTAAAAGAAAATGTAGATTGTTGAAGATTGTGAAAAAATAATTTCTCAGATTTTAAAGATTTAAAATGTTTTCAAGCTAATGCTTTTTTTTAAGATTCCTATGAATATTTAAAGTGATTCTATATTTAAAAAAATTAATATAAAGAAAATATTTTAAAATATTTTAAAAGAATTTTAGGAATAATTCGAATCAGTTAGAAAGATATTCAGGAATTGTTGGATTTTTTTTCAGAAAATCAAAAGTTTTTCAAACTCTGGAAGATTTTCGATAATTTATAAATGATATTTAAATTTTTTCCTATAGTTATTCAAAATTATTATTTTGTATTCTAAATTATGTTTCCCTTCAAATTATAATTTTCCTAGAAATTCTTTCTATTCTAGACTGAAAAATATTTTTTGGTAGCAAATGCATGTACTTCCTTGAAAATTCGTCTTTTTTTAGATGAATTCACCTATTTTTGATTCAAAATTAAAAATACTTTTTAGTTCAATTATCATCTATGTATTATATTTTTCGTTAAAGATTCATCCTGTTTGATTTACATTTTAGTTTCAAATTAATTTCTTTAGTTGAAAATGTAACCATTTTGTTGTAAATTTGAATGTTCTGGCGGGAAATTTATTTCCTAGGTTCAAAATTTATATTTTGGTTGAAGGTTAAACTATTTGGTTGAAAATTAGCTTTTTTAAAAAAAATTTATATTGTCGGATTAAAAATTGGTAATTTTCTGTAAAAAATTCGTCGCTTTTGGAAAATATATGTTTTTTAGTTAAAAATATAACTGGTGGATTCAATTTTTTTGCCTAAAAATTCAACTATTCGGTTGCAGATGAAGTTTTTTGGTTAAAATTTTGATTTGGCAAATCTGAAATTTTCAAAAATCTTTTTAAATTTCCTCGAGCGTTTTATAAAAATCATATTTATATTGTCTTGAAAACAAATAACAAAAAAAATAAAATTTCTGCGCCGCTAAATTTTAAGGTTTTTTTTATGAATTTCGAACGGTTTCAAAAAAAAAAGATTTTTCTTAAGGTTTCTGGGTATTCTTAATATTCCTGGGTAAATTTCACATGATTTTGCTTCCCCATAGAGGGAGGTTTGTAGTGACCTAAATTTTCAAATATACTTTTTTGACATATTTTGATATAATTCCACCCCAGGAGGTCGAAAATAAAATTTTCAAAAAATTTCCCTGTTTGTTTAATTGATTTAATTTTTTCACTTTTACATATTTATAGTGAGATTTTCAGGGCAGTAGAATTTATAACGAGGAAACTGTTCATTTACATTTAGTGGGGAACACGTCTACGTAAAGTAGTTCTTCATATCAAGGTTTCATTACTAGACTTCAAAGACGCTCTAATTTCGGATAACAACTTTTTTTTCCTCATTTGAATTTTAAAAATCATGTCTTCTATTATTTTTTTTATTAAAAAAAAATATTTTTTTAGTTCAAATTTCAGAAATAATTGATATAATCTCATTATTTTAAAAGAAGAAAATTATTTATAAAATATAAAAGAATAATAAATAAAATTAAAAGTTTTTTTTTTAATTTAGTCTCTAAATCTAAATCACTCAGATTCTACTAATTCTTTTAAAGGAAAAGAAAACAGTAAAGATTAGTAGAAAATTCCTAAGGGGCCATCAGTAGTATATAATGTTAAATTGTCGTGATTTTACAATAAAATATCGTGAAGTAATAATGTTATAAAGTGATCATGTCTGTAAAGAAATAGTCAAAGAAACAAAGTTTTTTCACAAATTTTGAAACTACCATTACTCGAAAAATTATTATAATTTATTTTTTATTTTCTTGGGCTAAGCTAATATATTTGGAAGGATCCAAGGTATTTCCAAGAATTCCAAATATTTCAAAAGATTTTTAAGGAATTTGAAAAGATTCAATTGAATTTGATGAGATTTTAAAAGGCTTACAGCAATTCTAAAGAATGTTAAAGGCACTCAAAAGGGTATTTAGTCGACTTTTCAATTATCTCGAAAGATTTGATGAAATTAAAATTATTTCAAAGGATTTTCAGGAATATCATTAGATTTTATGTTATTTCACGCGATTTCAAGGCATTTCATAATATTTTAGTGAAATTTTGAAGTATTTATTCACAAAAATTGTGTGATTTCAAAAAATTTCAAGAAAGATGTTGAAGAATTTAAAAGCTTTAGAATATTTAAAAAGAATCTAAACAATTTGAATAGATTTCAAGAATTTGAAGAGATTTAAAGAAATTTCAAAAGATTTTAGTGCATTTTAGTGCATTTTAAAAAATTCCAAGGGATTTTTCAGCGCTGGAAAAAATTTCAGGGGATTTCAAAAATGTGAAGATTCAAAAAATGTCAAGGAATTTCTAACGATTTTAATGATTTTGAGGAAATTAACAAAATTTCATGCGAAAAAAAAAATTTCAAAATTACGGGCGATTGGAAAAGACTTTATGGCACCTATAGGGATTTTAAAAGATTTTGTGAGATTCCCGAGGATTTCGGTAACTGTAAAGGATTTTAAATCTTCTCAATAAGATATTTTCATAAATTTGTTTTGATAGAGTTTCTTAACGAATTTGAAGGTATTCCAAGGAATACCATCAGATATTATTTAACTTCACTGATTTTACAATAAAATATAAGTGAAATTTCAAAAAATGTATGCGAGAGAATTGAGAAAATTCACTGCCAACTGGATTTGAACCAGCAACCAACTCATTACATGTGAGGTGCTCTACCAATTGAGCTATCGCAGTTCTCCAAAAAGATTTCTATCATATTAAACCAGTCTAACCGAAACTTTGTTTAAAAAAAGTTAGTTTCAAATATTGAATTAATAACTGGCCTTAAAATAATAACATAGTTCAATTGGTAGAGCACTTTACATGTAATGAGTCGGCTGCTGGTTCAAATCCAGTTCGCAGTGAATTTTTTAGATCTTAATTTTTCGCGTTTTAATTTAATTTCGCATAATAAAAATTAATTTTGATATAGTAGATTATCTACTTATCAACGATTCTATAACAGAGACCTCTGTTGAATCTAACATAAAAAATACTGGTATTAGGCCTCCAAAAAGATTTCTATCATTGTAATAATAGTTGCATACGAAAAAAAAAAAATTGGTTTAATTGATTTAATTTTTTCACTTTTACTTACCGACAGAAAGTGCCAGCGAAGCGAAGATCAGGAACTTCATAATGATTGTTTATAAAAATTTACGAGAAAAATGAGAACTACTACTTATTTTCTACTAGTATCGAAATGCTGATAGCGGTGTTAAGTCTTAACACAGAGATTGAACTAGTGGATTATACTTTAACT
>CAKNYM010045017.1:61342-82468 GCA_932195095.1 Andricus curvator | reverse complement strand
TAAGGGTTGGAGCCCAAAAATCGGAGTGGGTATTTTCGAGGAGCCCACAAAATAAGAGACTATTGGTACTGTAAAATTCTCAAAAAGATTATTTTTTGACAAAGTCGTATCTGCGTGGTACAAAGGGGTTGATTTTTATGGTCCCGGAAGCTGGAATTACAACATTGTCATATAGATATGGGCACTATGCCATAATTCAGTGCTTATTGAGTGCTAATTTATGCTGCAGAAAAAATGTGTTGTGCCCGGTAATTTTGGTAAAAAACATGTAGTAGTGCCAACTTCAGCTGAAGCCACAACTCCGATATGTGAAACTCGGAAACTATCAGTGATATCAAATTCTCCTTTGCACAGGAATTTAGTGCTAATTAAGTGCTCTGGATTTGTGCTATGCACAAAATCCGGGCACTTTTTTTCTACCAAAAACGTGTAGTAATGCTAGCTTCAGCTGAAGCTACAACTCCGGTATGCGAAACTCGGAAACTATTAGTGGTATCAAATTCTCCTTTGTGCAGGAATTTAGTGCTCATTTAGTGCTAATTTATACCGTAAAAATTAAATTTTGTGCCCGGTAATTTTGGTCAAAAACATGTAGTAATACTGGCTTCAGATGACTCTGGTATGTGAAACTTGGAAACTATTAGTGGTATCAAATTCTTCTTTGTGCAGCTATTTAGTGCTTATTCAGTGCTAATTTATGCCGCAAATATTAAATTTTTTGCCCGGTAATTTTTGTCAAAAACATGTAGTAGTGCCAGCTTCAGCTGAAGCCACAACTCCGATATGTGAAACTCGGAAACTATCAGTGATATCAAATTCTCCTTTGCACAGGAATTTAGTGCTAATTAAGTGCTCTGGATTTGTGCTATGCACCAAATCCGGGCACTTTTTTTTAAAAAAAAACGTGTAGTAATGCTAGCTTCAGCTGAAGCCACAACTCCTGTATGCGAAACTCGGAAACTATTAGTGGTATCAAATTCTTCTTTGTGCAGGAATTTAGTGCTTATTTAGTGCTAATTTATCCCCAAAAAATTTTATTTTGTGCCTGGAAATTTTGGTCAAAAACTTGTAATGCTGGTTTCAAGTGACTTTGGCATGTAAAACTCGGCAACTATCAGTGGTATTAAATTCTTCTTTGTGCAGGAATTTAGTGCTAATTTATGCCGCAAAAATTAAATTTTTTACCTGGAATTTTTGGTCAAAAACATGTAATGCTGGCTTCAAGTGACTCTGGTATATGAAACTTGGAAACAATTAGTAGTACCAAATTCTTCTTTGTGCAGAAATTTAGTGCTAATTTATGCCGCAAAAATTAAATTTTTTTACTACACTTTTTTGGTAAAAAAAAGTGTCTGGATTTTGCGCATAGCACAAATCCAGAGCACTTAATTAGCACTAAATTTCTGCAAAAAGGAGAATTTGATATCACTAATAGTTTCCGAGTTTCGCATACCGGAGTTGTGGCTTCAGCTCAGGCTGGCGCTAGTAAATGTTTTTGACCAAAATTACCGGGCACAAAATTTAATTTTTGCGGCATAAATTAGCACTAAATGAGCACTACATTCCTGCACAAAGAAGAATTTGATACCACTAATAGCTTCCAAGTTTCACATATGAGATTCACCTGAAGCCAGTATTACATGTTTTTGACCAAAATTTCCGGGCACAAAATTTAATTTTTGCGGTATAAATTAGCAATAAATGCGCACTAAATTCCTGCACAAAGGAGAATTTAATACCACTAATAGTTTCCGAGTTTTACATACTATAGTCGCTTGAAGCCAGCATTACATGTTTTTGACCAAAATTTCCGAGCACAAAATTTAATTTTCACGGCATAAATTAGCACTAAATATGCACTAAATTCCTGCGCAAAGGAGAATTTGATATCAGTAATGATTTCCGAGTTTCGCATACCGGAGTTGTGGCTTCAGCTGAAGCTGGCACTACTACATGTTTTTCACCAAAATTACCGAGCACAAAATTTAATTTTTGCTGCATAAATTAACACTAAATAAGCACTAAATTATGGCATATTGCACATATCGATATGATAATGTTGTAATTCCAGCTTCCGGGACCTTGATTTTTATGGTTAAGGGTTTGAGCCCAAAAATCAGAGTGGGTATTTTCGAGGAGCCCAAAAATCAGAGACTATTAACACTGGAAAATTCTCAAAAATATTATTTTTTGACAAAGTCGTATCTGCGTGGTACAAAGGGGTTGATTTTTATGGTTAAGGGTTAAAGCCCAAAAATCAGAGTGCGTATTTTCGAGGAGCCGAAAAATCAGAGGCTCTATTGGCACTGTAAAATTCTCAAAAAGATTATTTGTTGACATAGTCCTATCTGCGTAGTACAAAGGGGTTAATTTTCAACGTTAAGGGTTGGAGCCCTAAAATCGGAGTTGGTGTTTTCGAGGAGCCCAAAAAAAGCCCAAAATTCTGATGGAATTAAATTTTTATTATTTGTGAAAGAAAACAGCGCTACCATTGGTATTTTGTGCTTAAATGTAAGAACACCTCTATCCAAAATCCAGAAAAATTATTTATATCTGTACCCGAAGGTGAGGAACGAAAAAAATTGTACAAAATTGTTCGGGGTGACATGTGCCCTACAATATCTTTAACATCAACAGTATCTTGTTGTGAAGATCATTTCAACGATATGTAAATATTTTTATTTTGAATAGAAAAATATAAAATATGCTTTTTTCATAACATAACACTCGTGATTGACTGATCTTCAACGGTGTTACATACATATATGGGATGCCGGGTTGTATGTGAGCTGTAACCTCGAAAAATCATATCGTTTATTTATGCAACAAGTATTATAAAATAAAGTATTTATAAAAGTAATTATAAATCGTATAATTATAAATTTTATAATAATTTTATAGAAGTTTTTTATAAAAGCATTTATAAAAAAAAGTGAGGTTAGGTTTTCTGGATGCAATATTGCATATATGTTACAATTAGCCTAAAGCAATTATTATTCTAAATTAATAACTTAAATATATAAAAATAAATATTTCGAAGGATTGTCATTCATCCCATTAATTATTTTTTCGTTTTTACTCCTCGAGGTCCTCGAGTCTCAGCAACGTTGAAATTGACTTCTGGAAAATTATCCGAACTGACTTTAACTTATCCAGGCATACTGATACTCTATAAAAATAAATCCTTTTAGCCAAAAAACGTTGATGATGAATTATTTGGATTGTTTTTAGCAAACTAACCATGTATTTTCTTCAGCTTTGAAGGCGCGTGACGTCACACCATGTGTGTCAAGTCATAAGGGCGCCACATACTTCGTTTAAAAATCGACAATTCCGATCGATATTTTGTCACTTTTTAATAAATTATTAAATAAACAAAATTAAGAGGCAAGACTCTCAGCCCGAAAACACCGCGGCTGCAATTCTCGGAACTAGTAAATCCGGCTTGGTTAAATCAAGCCTCTAGTGTATATAATAGGGTGGCCCAAAAAATCACATTTGAGAAATTTCAACAGGCCTTTCCACCAAATCGCCATCGCAGGCAAATAAATGTATACGTGTTTTTTTATTTCCAAAAAAACTTATTTTTAGCACTCGCTAAAGCAATTTTTATGTCTTATGGAGTTTAACATGTAAAATGTATTTTATTTTTACTTCTTAGATTTTGGTCAGGAAATTATAAGTCAGTTTATTTAACTTTTTATATATTTGTTCACTTATTAGTGAATATTGCATTTATCGCATTTTGATATCTCAGAAATATTATGCAAAAGTTTTACCCTAATAGCACGGAACGTTCCCGGAACGTGTAAAATGTCCGCCACTTGGGAATGTTCCAAACATAAATTAACGTTATTGTTATTATTATCAATAAATATCGCGTAAACCGTGAGTGATAGGTCAAAATCAATGTCAGTTTATGATACGGATATCATATTATACTATTATAGTGTACATCGTGGGTGTGGTGAGCCCACACTTGTAGTTATTTATAACTACAAGAAAAACCTAGAAACACTACCCGAATCGGGTAGTGTCACGCCTACCCTGAAAGGGAAATGGTTTAATGGTATATATATATATATATATATATATATATATATATATATATATATATGCGGTACTCAAAACTCAAAAATAACATCTATTCTTACCTATCTCTTACGGTTTACGAGATAATTGTTGTTAAAAATAACAATAATGGAGGGTTCCCCTCAGGTCACAGTGCAACGTTCCCAAGGGGCGGACATTTCACACGTTCCGGGAACGTTCCGAAGGTGTCCGCGGAGCGTTCCAGAAACTTTCCGTGCTATTAGGATAGTCATATAAAAAATGACATAAAATGGCAATATTTAGAGGCTCGTTGAGGTCAGTCTGTGGGTTGAGACTGATTCAAAAGAAATTATTTAAAATTAAATAAAGCTGGGAATCCTTTATTTAATTCGAGAGGGAAGGTCTCGTTATTTAATAACGGATGCGGGGTGTCCAGGGTATCCAGGGCAACGTTGCGGTGACGGCGATTACCGCCGAACGGGAGCAATCCTCTCCGTAACGGGCATCTGCTTCAAAGAAGGGCAAGGGTGGTCCAGGGTAAACAGGGCGACGTTGGGGTTCGTTCCGATGCCGGCGATGGCCACCGATACGGGAGTAGTCCTCTCCGTAACGGAGATCGGCTTCGAGGAAGGGCGAGAGTGGTCCAGGGTACCAGATCGACGTTGCGATGGCTTCGATAGTTATCGATACGGGAGTAATCCTCTCCGTAACGGGGATCGGGTGTGACGCTGTTGTTATGGTGGCATAGAAGCGTTAGATGGTAGGTGTCCACGAATAAGGTAGGCGATATAAGGTTAAAAACTTGCGTTTATTTAAGTAGCGTCGAAGTGAACACTACGGGGACTCGGGGAGAAGTGTCTCTCGGTCTCGAAACGCGCTATACTTATAGGCTAGCTCGGGCGGCGGCGTAACACTCACGACGCAAGTGAGTGTGGTATTGGCCCGCGGTCGCAGTGCAAAAGTTAACGAGCGAGCATATTTTCGCGATGCTGCTGGATGCGGGTTTTGCACGATTGGCGCGTTTTCGCCAAGCAAATGTCTACAAGCGTGAAAGATTACCGAAGCCGCACTTGCGCTGTCGATTGTCAGAGGGACTTTAACTTTTTCGGACTCAATGCCGCGACTCAATTTATTCTAAGTCGAATGACAGGTGGGGTTAGGATGCCCAGGCAAACGAAGGAAAGAATCATGGATGTTTGCCAAACATTATTCGTGGTTATAAGTATTATTTATAACCATGAATATAATTTGGCGGACATCATCATTGCGAGCCTTAGATATGCTTGTGTAACTTGAAATTTTGAAGAAACATTTTTGAGACTATTGAGAACAGATTTTAAAAAAATTGAATTAACCTTCAATTTGCATTGAGAAAAGAGTAAGAAAAGCTCATGAAAAATGACAAATTTAAGTTTAACAGGTTCAAGTTTTAACAGGTGGACAATTTGTAACGTCTGAAAAAAAATTGAACCTCGGTTGGGCCGGTCATTGTGCACCTTATTTGCTATGGTCCCAAGCTGCCTGAAGGCTTTGTGCACAGTTTACACAAGGGGCTTCACTTGTAAAAAGGATAAGTCACTGACAATGAGTTGAATGGCAGAGTAATAATAAGTTAATAAATCTGTAGCTGCTCTCTGGGTCGAACCTGTATCTGCTGGGGCAGAATACTTCAAGTGTTCCCACCATAAAATTTTCTTATCGTGTTGAAACTTGGCTAAATTATAGTCCTAGTGGACCTATATTAATTCACCAAAACATAGGCCCATTTATCGACCGGTTCTCAATATACAGGGGCCTGAAGTTTTCACTTTTTCAGGTGCTTTTTTTACACTCTTTGAAGTCATGTAGAAGAAAAAGTGGGCTGGAAATAATTTTATGTTCAAATTGAGCTTTTTACGCTTGAGGTGGCCACGTTATGATTATATAATATACATACACACAAAAAATCATCTTAAGATAGGTAAATGTAAGCTTAGAGGCAAGTTAGGCTTAACAGTATTCGTTTCCGGACGCTGCGTGAGTTGAATATTGTCCCGTCGAGAATAAAACTCTCAATTTGACCATAGAATTATTTCCAGCCCACTTTTTCTTCTACGTGACTTTAGAGAGTCTAAAAAAGCTATTTTTTGAAAAAGAAAAAAAAATTAATATGTACTTTTTCTTCAAAAAATCAATTTTAATTTTAAAAAAAATTCATAATGAAAAACAAAATTGTTATGATAGTCTTAAAGTACATAAAAAGAGGCTTTCCAAAACACTATAATACAATTCCAATCGGATAATCCTAAAAGAAGTTACGCTAACGTGAAGGTGAAAAAGCACCAGAAAAAGTGAAAACTTAAGGCCCCTGTATATTGACAACCGGTTAATAAATGAACATATGGTTTCGTGAATTAATATAGTTCCACTAGGACTACAATTTGGCCAAGTTTCAACCCGATAAAAAAAAGACAACAATTTTAGGTGGGAACACTTGACATATTCTGCCCCTGCTGTTAGGACTTCTTTACTTTAGTGGCCCTGACAGAGAAGGTGAAGGTAATTTTTGTGTTATTGATTGAATTAATTTTTTTTTATTCTTTGTAAATCCTTTCTTCTGTCTCTCACCCCACCACCCCTTGTTACGGACATCTAAAAAAATAGTATGAGCAACTCGTGCGGGGCCACTGATTCTGCAGGTTCCTCTTAAGGAAGTTTTTCTCTAAAATCAATATTTTTCCAGATTTAAAAAAAAAAGTTTGTTAGAAAATTTAAAATACTACAAACATTTTTTTTATTGATTTGGCCAAAAGAGCCTTCTACAATTATTCTTAACCCTTTGCGGCGCACATTTTTTTATCAAACAAATTTTACTGTTATATGCACCTTAGGGGGTTTTCGGGGTCGCTGATCATGAATCTAAAGTCAGATTTCCAAAATTCGAAATGGCGGATCCAATATGGCGGACGAGTTTTTTAAAAAGTTGTTAGATTTTCATAAAACTTTTTACTCGGGGGTTTTCGAGGTCGCTTATTACGAATATGGATCCCGATTTGAGAAATTCAAAATGGCGGATCCAATATGGCGGACATATTTGTCGGCCATTTTGAATTTTGGAAATCTGGCTTCAGATTCGTGATTACCGACCCCCAAAACCCCCAGATGCCAAGTTTCATGAAAATCAATCGAAATTTTGAAAACTGGTCCGCCACATTGGATCTGCCATTCTTTCGTAAAAAGAGCGATTTTCAAAATTTGTTTATTTATAACTATTTATAATTTTACACAATACGTTCGTCAACATGTTTTTTCATATTCTTCAATGCTTCAAATACGATATCAATAAGAAATTTTTGTTATTCCTTCAAAAACATTGAATCTAGAGAAAAAAGTTGTGAATATAAAAGTTGGTAATCTGGGTTACCACTGCGCCGCAAAGGGTTAATGGCCCAAAAGGAAACTTCAGGAGCAGTGGCAATTCAAAATGTTGTGGTGGCGTTTTATGAAGTTTATCCTGAAGTTGTAATAAAGAAAAACTAATTTTTCTTGAGTTAAGAAAAAATGTGTTAATAAATTGTTTAACCTCGTGAGTTAGAGTATGTTTTGGTCAATCTGCCTGAAAGGATTTAATCAAACCATTTTTTTCATAGAATAATAATTAGCTGCTGTGTAACTAAAATTTTTAAATAATTTTGTTTACCTAAAAGATTTTTTATCTGCTTATCTATTTGCTATTTGCTTATCTGCAACTCTTAAATTATAGTTGCAGCATATCAAGTCCACCCTCAGAGCAAAGAGGCTTCCGGGGAAAATGCTTCCAATCTCTTCCCAAAAACGTATTTGCCAGCTCCTGGATCATCTAAGCAGAATCAGATTATTCCACGCATCATTTCAGAAACGAAACTAAGCTCTCGAAATAGCATATTGAATTATATAAATTTTAAACAAGAGCCTCAGTCATCTTCAGGTATCAACCAAACTCACAAAGCACTAGACAATAAGATTGATAGTATGGACTATTCAACTAAAAATGCTATGAACGCACCTGTGAAAGGCATTTTGAAGAGCCCTGACGCTCGTTTCAATAAGAATAACTCAGCACAAAAAACCTCTAAAACAAAATTACGTGGGAAAATGAAGTCAGAACAAACCATGAAAACAAAGAAAATACCAGAAAAGATTAAAAATGACTCGAAATTAACGTTCAAACAAGTGCATCAAAGATTACGTGATCGTGAGAAAAGTGTTGCAAGCACCTCCATAGACCCAGAAAAAAAGGCTAAAGATCCTTTTTGCGATTCCGAAACTGAGAAAATATCGCATGTTAAAGCCTCTACTGAGGTAGCAAAAAAGACTTGGTCTCGGGTTAAAAAATTTGGAAAAGAAATGCGACCTTTGAAAAAGAAATCGTTGAATGTGAGCATCGAAAGCAAATCTCATAGTACGCCAAAATCAATCAGTAACAAAATTCTTTACACAGAAATGGGCGATTCCCAAGACATCTTCGCTACTGCTCTAGAAAAGAATCCTTCAAATCTAGACCACTCATTTTCAGTAGCAAAAGATGGGGAAGATCTAATTTCTCGACTCAGCAGCAAAGAAGTAAACGACATAATTGGCGTCGTGTCTGAAGAAGATTCTGAAACTGGTAGCTTTACACCACAAAACATAATTGATAATAAATTTCCTGAAAAAATTGGATCGATGACGGAATATTTCAAGGGATTTCAGAAGGTGAGTCCTAAGGCGCTAATAATTATGAACGACAAAGCACAACCGAAGGATGAAAATTCAACTCCTGGGCAAATCATTGGAGACTCTAATCCGGAAGATGAACGAAACGAGAATCTACTTACAAGTAAACGAGGACAGATGCTAGTTACGCAGAGTTCCGATGAAACTAAATCATATAAAAGTTCGCCAGAAGTGCCTAAAATGATTTCAACTGCGGTCGAGATTCCTTCAACTAACAAATTTCCTGAGGAACAAATAGATTTAACGCTTCTAGTAGAGCAAATCGATTTTACACTTCCAGTGAGTAGTGTTCAATCGGATAGAAAAAACGATAAAAGCAATTATCTGCGTGAAGAAAACAATCAGAGTTTTAAAGATGTCGAAGTTGTCTCTCAGAGTAATTCACTAAGCAAAGATGCAGCCCTTGCTGCAAGAATAGTATCAAACTTGTCATCGAAAAGAATTTATGACGAAAATTCTAAATCATTTTCTGTGGAAAATAATGCGGATAGTTGTAAACTTTCATTAACGAATATGGCCAAGACTTTTGTTCCGTTTAAAAAACTGGGTAGAATTTTTTGCAAAAAGCAACGTCGCATTCCTTTTTATTATCTCGGTAGGTTAAGAAATAACCATAATTTCATAGAGAAAAGTAACGTTACGATGTTATCGCCAACTAAGTCAGAAAAAAAACATTTGAAGCGGAATTTCTCATTTACGAATTTATCCGATTCTGGTTTTAGCAGAACAAGAGGGAATTTGACTCCAGAGACTCCAAAGGTAAATAACAGCGTACAAGGTTTAGACCGAACTTCTTCAGGTACAGTAGTTTTATTATCACCTCAAAATGATTCACAGTTGAAACATCTATCCATTGGTTCACCGCACAAAGAGGGGGAGCTTTCTGCTCTACAACCTTTAACTATTAGTAGAAAAGATAATTTGAAATGTTCTTCTAATACCTTAGAGAGGCAGGAAAGATTTACGACTCCTAATGCAAAAAAGAATATTGCCAATAAATTTGAGACGATGGCAGAAGAATGTGAGGAATTAGGCAAGAAAGAGGAATTGATTGCAGAGAAAGAAGAACTGATGCTTGCAGAAAAGGAGAAACTTATTGCAGAGAAAGAAGTTCAACATCCAGATTACAAAAAACTTTTTTTAGATGGCTCTGATTTTGACATAGATACTGCAAAGTTTCATGAATTTGCAGATGAAGCTGAATTTGTAGCTAACAAGCTATCTGACGGGGAAGATTCAGGGAAAAGAAAACAAGACGAAGCGAAACTTCTGCAGGACACTGACAGTGGATCAATCATTCCATCTTCACTCGACAGACCTCCAAAGAAGCTTAAGTTAACATCCGAAAATGTGATGAAACCTACTTTTTTTCACAGACCCGACACTACAGAGAGCCTTCAACAACGTTTTGCGTATCACGGAATTTCACAGCGAAATTCGCATAGTAATAAAAATGTTGAATCTCAGGACATTGCAGATCGCTTTTTTGAAGATGTGATTGAGAAGTCTAAACGTATTCGGGCTAATACTTCCGTAGATAATGTCGAGGTCAACATTGAGCCCAGCCCAAAGGAAACCGAAACAACAGAAAATGCGCAAGTTAACTTCTTTAAAACAAAAACAAGCGACTTGGATAACAGTATTGAAAAAGCCAGTAATTCTATAAAAAATATCGAAACTCTTAACAAGCCAGAAATTGCGACTGAGTTGCTTGAAGAAAATGAAGAAATGCAAATAGACCCATCCTTTATTTTCGATTCGTTACACGTCAATGCTCACTGCCAGAATGAAGAGGTGCAAAATTCAGGATCTGACAAAGAAAATACATTGCAATATCCGAATGAAGTTGAGTCGTCTCAGCTCTTTACGCACAATGTTAAACCTACTCAGACTCTTTTAACGAGTTTCGTGCGAAACCCTGAAAATTTGGAAACAAATGTACAAGATTCAGATGATGTCACTGAAGCTTGCAGAAGTCCTTCATTGGAGAAATCTTATGCGACAGATAGGAAGAATCGGAATGAGGAAATGTTGAATGCTTCCAAGAATAAAATAATTGCTACTCTACCAGACTCTTTAATGAATATTACAGAAGAGCAGTTAATGCTTAACGAGTTTGAGAAAGAACTTTTTGGAGGAGCAAATAAGGCCTGTGAAGGCGCTATATCTTTGCTTCCGGATGGTTTAAAAACACCAAGTACATCGACTGCCAGAGTTGCAGATGTAGATCCGAGGAGTGAAAATGATTTAGTCGCCGAGACACTGGATGATTATGATGATTTGGACATAATAGAAAACACACCGAAGGACAATCGAAACATTCATGAGAAAATACTGTTAGACAAAGACTGTTCTGATTTTTCTCCAATACCTCCAGTCGGCTCAAGTGAAGGTAATATAGTAAGAAGACCTTTTATACAACCATCAAATAAAAGGAAATCATATCCTATTTATCACAGTACACCAAAAGTCCCGAGAACTACATCTCCCAAATTTGCAACTTCCCTGAACTCAGATATTTTACCATCATCTTTACAAAAGCCGGTCCCCTCAATCCATGTAAAAATGGAAGAAAATGTAGTTACCGTTATACCAAAAATGACCTTCGTTTGTAGCGGCTTGTCAATTTCTCAAATTGATACTGTGAAACAGTTAGCAAAATTAGTTAAAGCAGATTTCACGAGTACATTCAATCTCAACGTCACACACGTAATTGTTAAAGTCACTGGACCACAAAATGCAGCTGAAAAGACTTTAAAATTCGTCCAAGGCATTGCACATAGAAAATGGATAGTGAGCGTAAACTGGGCTTTGGATAGTTTGCAAGAATCAAAGTTGTTGAATGAAGAAAAGTACGAGGCTGTTGATAATTTAACGTTAGAGGAGGGTCCAAAAAAATCGAGATTAAGAAGGAGGGGTATTTTCGAAGATTTCCTTTGCATGTGTAAAGGTCCCTTCAACAATGTTTCAATCGAAGAATATTGGGTAAGTGTAAATATATGATATTTTTTAAATAAAAACACGTATAGGGGTCAGATAATAAATTTAAAGAAGGTTTTTCGGGTTTCAATCGTGCGCAAAACTACGAATCTTGCCGACGTTTCGTGAAAGTTGCAGTTCAGTTCTTCAGGGCTCACCTGAAATTGAAGTTTCAGGTTATGCTGTTCTTATATACACTCTCTACGATGCCTGTGATTGGCCAGAGCGCCCCACTGTGGGGACTGGTCGAACTTGATTGGCCGATCAAGTCTTTTTTCAAAAACCCGGGAGAACGGAAAGCCAAGTCGGATTGGTATTATATCCATTGTCCCTGTTGATGTTATTAGGGTGCTTTCAGATTTCGATTGCTTCTCTATGTTTTCTTGGGAAAATATTGTATGTTTTTGCGATGACGGTTCTTTTGTCAAAAAAAATGTTATGTCATGTTTCGAAATGTTTTAGATTTAGTTACTTTACTCTCATGTTCCTTTATACACGGTGGGGCGTTGTGGCCAATCACAGGCATCGTAGAGAGTGTAAATAAGAACAACATAACCTGAAACTTGAGTTTTAGGTGAGCCCTGAAGAAGTGAACTGCAATGTTCACGAAACGTCGGCAAGATTCGCAGTTTTGCACACGATTGAAACGTGAAAAACCTTCTTTAAATTTATTATAATAAATCATCGTGAAAGCATTAAATCTATTATTAAATATCAGATAGTTCAAAATTTGAGATTTTTTTTTAATGACAAAGACCATAGTCGGATAAGCATAGTTGAGCTACCCCATGCTGTATTTGCTGCATATTTGGGGGGCAAGTTACTACTATTGTAACAGTGGCCTACACAAAGTAACATATTTGAAAAATTTTTATTTCCGAAGTTATAAGCAAATTCGAAAAATCAAATTTTTCCGACATTACGGAACCGATTTTCTGGTTACAAATTTATGTTGTAGGATACAGTTTACCTGGACCAACTTTAAATGAAAGGTCATATCGCTACTACATATTATATACTACTACATATTTTTTAAATTGTATGCAATTTTTAATGTATAATAAGTAATAAGTAATAAATAAGTAAATAATAAGACTCATATAAACTCATATGATCAGCACACAATCGATTTTATAATTCACTACTACGAAATTCATGTATATATATTTGTATATTCATGTATATAAAAAATTTTATAAATCAGAAACGCATTAGCACTGAGAAGTTTCCTTTCGGGTCCCTTATAACGTGTATATCTTACGGTTGGGCTTAGTCGAAATAAAATGAAAAAATATTTAAATCGCAGAGTTTTGGAAAAATCGTGAATGTTATTTTTGTTTCTTAATCTGCATAATAAGCCCAGTTTTTTAAATTCTGTTCAGATATTTATTTGAGTTAATATAGGAGAAATTAAATTTTTTTAGCATAGAAAAACTTTCTTATATTCAAAATGTACTCCAAAAAAAATTGAAAAGATCAGATCGTTAAGAATGACGAGTTAATGTAAAAAATTCAGCAACTCGTAATTTTCAACGATCTGATCTTCTCAGTTTATTTGGAAGTACATTTTGAACATAAGAAACTTTTTCTATGTTGATTAAAATTATTTATAGATCTTCTAGACTTTTTTTTATTTTCAGGTCCTTATACAAAATTTAATTTCTCCTATATAAACTTAAATGAAAAATCTGAAAAATTGTGAAAATGAGGCATTTTATGCAAATTAAGAAACAAAAACATTAATCGAATCATTTAAAATCTTATACACATTATAAGGGACCTCAAAGGAAACTTTTTAGTGCTACGGCGTTTTCAAGGTATACATTTTTTTCGATCCACCCTGATATAAAAGATGAGTAATTTCTTTGAAAGAAATTAAAGGATTCTTTTGGTCATCCGTTCATATCTTGATAATACCTTTTTTTTCAAAAATAAATAAAAGCGTCGATACATATTTCCGACGTTTCGACACGGCTTTGTGTCTTTCTCAAGGCTGTAAATGTAGAATACAATTAATTTTTGTTGAAATCAAGCTGCAGAGGTATAAACTGTCATTCTTGTTAAGAGTCAAAATAACGTCAGAAGATTTAAAAAAAAAACTATTTGTTTTTAACAAATTTTACAATTTGTAAAGTTTTTTTTTCTCGTTCGTTTGTCTGTCTTCGTTTTTTTTTAAATGTAGAACAATAAGTATTTTAACCTCCGCTTCTTTTGCGCATGAGGTTATAAACAAATAGTTTTTTTTTTAAATCTTCTGACGCTATCGTGTCAAAACGTCGGCAATATGTATCGACGCTTTTATTTATTTTTGAAATAAAAGGTATTATCAAGATATGAACGGATGACCAAAAGAATCCTTTAATTTCTTTCAAAGAAATTACTCATCTTATCTATATTACGTTCGAAGAAAGTCGGATCCTGACAACAAAATTTTGGAGTTCTGAATAAGTTCTCAAAATTTTTTGTTTTTTTTTGATAATCTTATACCTGATATAAAAGTTTGTCATAAGGACAACCGCAGGATTTCGCCGGGAACGGGTGCTAATCTTAAAAAATTGCTATCGCTCCCAGCGAAATCGTGGTAAAATTTCAATTGTAACCACGTCTCACGACCGTGAGATAGGTGGTTACAGTCTGCGACGAATTCAATACGATGATCGACAAAAGTCTCGTGCACCCTGAGGACACGGAGCGACCCAAGGACGACCGCCTTCTGCATTTCCCCAGCAAGTGTCTCAGCATTTAGTTGACACGCAGGGATGCTTTTTAGGCTATTAAACAGTGAAACCTTGGCACTTCAAAGAGCGCCGATGATCAAGTCGATTAGCTTAACAGAATATTCCGGTTATAACCGTCGCAACTCCTTTCTAAGGTCTTTATACCTCTCTTTCTTTTCTTTCTGCTTGACTATGACGTTTTTGTCAGCTGGTGCCGAAAATTCGATAACGAACATGGTTCGTTTCTCGAAGTCAAGGATAACTATGTTAGGCCTCGAGTGCGAAACAGAAACAATTGTCGAGTATATGAAGTTCCAGTATATGCGGCACTTCTCATTTTCGACAATTGACTCTATTTCCCTAGGAGCGTTTAGCGGAGCGGTATTTGTGCTAATGCCCTAAGAGTGACAGAGATGCTAATAAAGCACTCTTAGTGCCGCATTGTGCCTTTGGATGTAGGTCGTTCCCGCATGAGTTGGACAACTAGGTAGTATGTGTCCTAGATGCTCGTGGTGTGCATGACACGCTCTGCAGCTATCATCGGGAATATCTTGGCTCAAAATGTGGCGACGGTATGCTAGAGTGGAAATGACAACGTCTTGACATGCCAAAATGAAACCCTCCGTGCCCGACTTCAATCCTGGTGATTTAAGGGAAGCAAAAGTTATTTCATACGACATCGACTGATCCTCCACATCCTGATACGCCTTTCTTTGAGCCGAATTGTTCATACATCTCTCGCCACACAGGTCCGATTGTCTGAACAATCCTATCATTTAAGATAGCTGTGAAGATCTTATATAGTGTGTTCAGACAAGTATATGCTCTACGACTTTAGATATAAGGTGAAAATGCGGGCCAGATGCTGGTGGGTTGAAGGAAACTTCTTCCACCAGAAGGTCTCGATACCATCTGGTCCCGGAGCGGAATAGTTCTTCATGCCTCTTAATACTTTTTTCACCTACTCGGTAGTGATGGTGGGCATTCCTCCTCAGGTGTTATGAGGACATTGCAAAGCTCCTTGAACCTATTTATATTCTTTGAGTTTTCTTTCAGTTGATGCTGGACTTCGTGGACTTCTCTCCAAAATGCCTCGCCCTCCTCTGGCGTGGGTGGGTGGACATCAGTAACTGGAGGGTCTTGGAAGAGTCGAGGTGTGTCAGACAACAACTGTTGATTTTCTCTGAAAAATGTTCTCGGTATATACGGTTATACCCGAAAAATTCTGTTAAGCTAATCGTCCAGATCATTGGTGCTCTTGGAAGTGCCAAGCTTTCACTGGTTAGTAGCCTGAAAAGCATCCCTGCGTGTAAACAAAATGCTAAGACGCTAGCGGGGAAGATGCAAAACGCGGTCGTCCTTGGGTCGCTCCGTGTCCTCAGAGTGCACGAGATTTTTGCCGGATCATCGTATTGAATCCGTCGCAGACTGTAACCACCTATCTCACGGTCGTCAGGCGTGGTGGCAGCTGATGTTTTACCGCGATTTCGATGGGAGCGAGTGCAGTTTTTAAGATTAGTACCCGCTCCCGGTGAAATCCCGCGCTTGTCCTTATGAAAAACTTTTAATTATGTGTGACGTCCGCCGAAGAAAGGGGACTTACTCTGAAAAGTGAGATTTTTCACGGTGAGCGGTAGAAGTCGACTTGATAGACGCGACTCTTAGGAGAGAGGGAAGACTCACGAAATCTTCCCCCTCCACTTACCACTACATTTTCACGAGGAAAGAGATAGGTCGTATACGCGGCTCACGGACTGATATAGATGAGACGCGGAGATGTAGTGGCGAGTGGTGGGAGGTTTTTCACGGGATCTCGAGCTCTCGAGCGAAAGCCTTATTTCTCGGGTAGGGGAAACCACCCTACAGTAGATAATGATTTACAGTAGATAATATTAATTAACTGGAAAACTGACAAAAATGGTTAATTACTTTTGTTAGTATAACGTTTCAGCAAGGATACTATATTTTCTAACGAAGTTTCATTGAAATTTTATAATTAATTAATGCGTGAGAGCATAAAATTAATTTTTAACCTGAAAACAAAAATTTCACCTCTTCTTTATTCATACTTGTTAACTTAATGAAACATTTTTATGACATGTTTATACATTAGAATCGAAGCTTGAAGTTTAATGAACAATATTTATTAATACAAAGTGTTCTTTCTTTAATATTTATAAATATTTGAGGACTTTTTATTAGATAATACATTTTCCAACAGTAGATAACCAACAGTAGATAATCGGAAAATTACAAAAAATTTCTCTGTCAAAATTGGCAACTCTGCAACTCTCTCGCAGTTGTTTTAAGCTCGGTTTTAAGTTAAAGGTTGTGTTTGTTTGTTTACTATGATTCGTGAAGTTTTAAATTCAAATTATTGTAAATAATAAACTAAGAAAATAGTGTAAATTATTGGTTACTAAAAAGCTCATAAATTTTAGTTGTGTTTTAAGCACCCTTTCGGAAAAGATATCATTTTTAGGATTAAGGTATGTAAAAATGCTGCACTTTTCTGTCATCGCAAGTCAGGTTAAATTTTATAAAGATTAAACATCTCGTACCAATCGTACCAATCTCACGGTATATCAAAGATAAAAAAATGTCAATAATTTAAACTTTTGCGATTTTTGTAAAATAATCATAGTTTAAACTATTATTTACTCAATAAATTGATTTTAATTGTAAGTATACTAATGACAAATCATAATTATCCAGAATTGAGTATTCTGTCTTGCCCAGAAGCAATACCAGAAACGATTATCTATTGATGGACAAAGGTGTCAAAATCGCAGCCTTGACCAGGTCTAATAAAAATGTTTAATACAGCCAATTGATTAATTTCGTGATATTTTTTTCTATAAGAATACTCAATTCAATATGTAAGCTTTATTTAACAACGATAATCTTTCTTGATTTTTGAAAACTGATGCAGTTATATGCTGTTGAATTTTTTCCTATCTACTGTAGGGCGGTTTCCCCTACCTAACAACTCAATTATTAGCAATAATAAAGCTCGAAATTTTTTTCGATAGTTTCATTAAAAAGAACAACTCAAAAACTATCGAAAGGTGTAAAAACCTCGATTTCGATTTTTTTTAGAGTAAGCCCCCTTTCCTCGGCGCACGTCATATATATATATATTAAAAGTTTGTCATAAGGACAACGGCAGGATTTCGTCTCAGACTCAAGTGTCCGGACTTATATGGCTGTATAAACATTGAAAAAATAAATCTAAAATTCCTTTTCCAATAGTCAGTAGAAGTTTTAGTTTTTTTATTACTAAATATTTAAGCTGGACCAATCAGGAGCGTCGTATAAACAGTCGTGCGTACGTGAGCGGGAGTCCAACGTAGTGCAGGGACTGCTGTTCTCCCCTCGCTAACCCCACCTCGGCGCTCGCTTCAATGACACTGTGTTGGACTCTCGCTCACGTAGGCACAACTGTTTATACTGAGCTCCTGATTGGTCCAGCTTACATATTTAATAACTCAAAAATTAAAACTTCAACTGATTTTTGGAAAAGGGATTTTCGATTTATTTTTTTTATTTTTATGGACCTATATAATTCCGTACACTTGAGTATGGCGGCTTTCTACCGGTTTTGATGTAACCTTTTGCATTGCGTTGCTAAATATGTCTAGTAAAATTTAAAAAAAAATCTGTACGCTAATTTGAAAACCCATTTTTTTTGCTTCAAAAATTTCTAAAAATCGATGAAAAACTTAAGAAATTAAGTCCTCGAGCAACGAAAACACTGTGTATATGTATATTGGGGTTGCTCATTATGAATTTGAGGCAAACAAAAAATAAATATGGCAGACCAAAAGTTTTTAACATTTATAATCTTTGAAAAAAATAATAAATGATTAGTATTTAGCATGCATATTCCTGAAGGCATAAGAAGTTAATAAAAAATCATTTTGACGCGGGATAAAGGTTGAAAACACCCCTAAATCGTGGAGAACACCCCCAAAAAATGGTTTTTGACTATTACTTTGGAAAGGGTGTATCGGTAAAAACTGAATTTTTGCAGACAATTTGTACATAAAATAGGCATGAAAAATCATGGTATTCACTTTTCCTTTGTCAATCATATTTTCCGAGATATCCACCCTGAGAGTAGGGGGTGAGTTGTGCCGTGCGATACGTACGCTCGTTTCGTAGCTTATATCTCAAAATGGGGTCGTTTTTAGATAAAAGTGTACAGTACTGAAATTATATAGAATTTTCCGTGCTACAGCTTAAGTTTTAATGCATTTTCATCGAGAAACTCTCTCATTTGGAGACATGAGCTACGACAGGTGTGTGAGATACGCACGTTGAAAACCACCCCCTACTCCTACGGTGGATATCTCGGAAAGGGTGGCCGACAAAGAAAACGTGAATACTATGATTTTTCATGTATATTTCATGTACAAGTTGCCTGCAAAAATTAAGTTCTTCCCGATGCACCCTTTTCGGAATAATCACGAAAAACCATTTCGGGAGGGGGTATTTCATTCACTCAGAAGAAAACGCCTAAAAATCTCATAAATACTTAAAATTGTAATATTATTGAGCAGATAATGATATTAAATTATAATGAATCAATAATTATACAATAAATGAACATAGCGAATTAAAAATGGCTGACCAAACACCGAAAGACATGTGACGTTACTGCAAGCAGAGTTTACAAATGCAGTACTGTGAGTTTGAAAGCTAACCCATTGCGCCCCTTTAGCCATCACCCGGCTTCTGTAAGAAATTCACCAAAGCCCAGCGAGGTAGAGACTTTTTGGAGTGAGGTATACAGGATTTCCAAAACACTGGAATTAAAGGAAGATACTAAGAATATCATCCGCTTTAAGGAGTTTTGCGAATACCTCGTAACATCTGAGGAGGAATGTCCATCAATCACTGCCGAAGAGGTGAAAAAAGCACTTAGGGGTACGAAGAACTTTTCCGCTGCAGAACGAGATGGTATCAAGAACTTCTGGTGGAAGAAGTTTACTTCCACACACCAAAATCTGGCCCGCATATTCACATCATATTTAAATTAGGAAACGCCCATTTCGCAGTGGCTGTTGTTAGGACGCACTATACTCCTGCCGAAAAAAAGGCAACTTGTCCAACACAGAGAAGTACAGACCAATAACTTGTTTGAACACACTGTACAAGATCTTCACAGCTGTTCTAAACAACAGGATTGTTAGAAGAATTGAGCCTGTGTGGAGAGAGATATACGAGACCAACGTGGCTCAAAAGAAGGTGTAGCAAGCTGCCGAGAGAACCTGCTAATTGACAGGTGCGTCTGCAAAGACACAGCAGCCCATCAGCGCGTCCTGTCAATGGCCTGGATTGACTACCGGAAAGCTTTCGATTCAATGTCTCATATACTTATCTTCTTTCTGTTGGAAAGCTTGGAGGTTCAGCTACACATAGTGAGATGCATAGAGAGATTGATGCCCCTTTGGAAAACTAGACTTACTATCTCGTCTGGAAATTATCATGTGACAACGAACAACGTCACCTTCCAGAGGGGTGTCTTTCAGTGAGATATCATGAACCCTCTGCTTTTTTGCATCACGCTTCTGCCTTTATCTCTCGCACTAAGAAATTCTCCTGGATACCTCTGCGGCGACACTAATCAT
Organism: Andricus curvator; assembly: GCA_932195095.1. Classification (NCBI taxonomy): domain Eukaryota; kingdom Metazoa; phylum Arthropoda; class Insecta; order Hymenoptera; family Cynipidae; genus Andricus; species Andricus curvator. Next base: position 62,352 of record CAKNYM010045017.1, on the reverse strand, counting down.
CGCGAGCATAATGTCACTCTAGGGAGGTCCAATGAGTGACATTAGGGTGGTCCAAAAATTCGACTTTCGATTTGTGGTGATAAAACCCCCCCATTTTGTTCGTTTTGCGGGAAAAAAAAATCCGTAATTTTTTTTTCAACGTTAATCCGTGCCCCCGGGCTTTTGAAATTAACATGGGGTTTTAAATGGGAAAAGCTCGATGTTCAAAAAAATGGAAAAAAGAAGTACTTGTTATACATTTTTTGTCAATTAAAGTATTGTCACCTCTTGAGGAGTATTTAAGGAATAATTTCCACCCAATAGCTTTTAATTTTGACACACCTGAACCCCTTCAATTGTGCCCGGAAAATGCCCCAAAAAATGCAAAATAGCAGTTTTCTATCAAATTCATAATAAAGACGGTATTTAAAAAAAAATTTCAACATGAATTATTTTTAATCGATAAGTGACGAGTTTTAAAGTATATTTTAAATAATTTTAAATTGTTTAAACAATTAGTATTTGTTTAAACAATTTTTTCCCCTTGTAAATCGTGAAAAGTTATTATCTTTCGGAATAAATCGTACAAAGTTGATGAATGTCAAGAGTAGTAGTTCTTGTTTAACTTATTTGGTAATTATTTAAACAATTTTCATTTGTTTAAATAATTTTTTCTCCCTAAAATCGTAAAAAGTTATTATTTTCTGAAAATAATGACACAATTAAAGAATGTTGAAAGCAATACATTTTTTAAGGATGTTTGGTAATTATTTAAACAATTTTGATTTGTTTAAACAATTTTTTTCCCCTGTAAAGCGTGAAAAATTATTACTTTCTGGAATTAATGACACAATTAAAGGAATTTAAGAGTAATATTTTTTTTCTACAGAATATTTAGCATTTTTTAAAATAATTTTTATTTGTTTAAACAATTTTTGTTTGTTTAAAAAATTTTTTCTCTGCAAATCGAGAAAATAGTGTATGTATCAGACATGCCCAACTCGGGGAAATTCCCTGCGAGAACACATGTT
>CAKNYM010045017.1:25919-51342 GCA_932195095.1 Andricus curvator | reverse complement strand
GCGGATCGGCAGATCGGTTAGGCTACTGCCTAACGAGTCGAGCGAACTGTCGATCCGCCGCATCAAAAACCTTTCGTGCGTCGCTTAAGAAATAAAGTCCTAACTCGAAAACTAATAAGAAGTTTTGAGTGTTCTTGGTCTTAATTTAAAGCTGAGACCTCAGGCTTCATTTGAGCAAAGTTCCAAATTTTTCCTGTCACTTCCCTAAAGCATGCAGCGAGTTGAATTTGAGAAATGAAAATTCGTCAAAATCTGAAATTACATCGATCTTTCTCACACGCTATCTCGACTTCTATTCAACAAAAATACTTCAGCAATAGCTCAATCGACGCGAAATTTTATATTCTTTCAAACGATTTTTTCAAAATATTTCTAGCTCAATTTTCTACGGAGATAGACGCTTTTAAAGACGAGCGTGATTTTAATACAAATTTTGTAGGTGGTCCCACAATTTTGACCGGTAGTGTACGTATTATTTATATGATTGTAAAATTATTTAAACTAAAATTATTCTTAAATTACCGATTAATGATTTTTTTTTAACTTTCAAAAAGCGTCAATATACCGGAATATTACGTAAAATTCAAATTTGTCACTTATGGGGTTTTCTTTGGGGACCCATAAGAGTGGCTTAAAATTATTCAACCGCAAAATTTATGATTGATTCTTATTCTCTGACGAATTCTGAACAATATATACTGAAGCACGGAATTATTTGTAACATATTATCGCTTTTAAATATTAGATTGACAAAAAGCTGACTTTTTCCCATGTTAAATCAATGGGAAACTTCATGGTCTTTGCGCCACCCCTAAATATTAACCGATTTTGCTCAAATTTGGAGATTTTTTTTGGGCATTCGAACAAAACTGGGGGGGGGGGGGTGAGATTAGAGAAATTCGAAAAGTGAAAAATAAAGGCAACCCTAATATATATATATAATATAACTGAATGTGGGTTTAGAATTTAATTTTGTTTTCTTATAGGATTTACTCACTCACACTGGAGCAACACTCGTACATACAATGGATGCTCTTACTGCCGAAAAGAAGAAACTAAAAATTCTTGTAGTTCAAGGGGATCACTGGGGTGACGAAACAATCAGTAAGTCTGAGATTCAGCTCTATTAAAAAAGCTACACATGTTATCATTTTTTATGGATTTTTAATTATTAAAAACCAAATTCATTTTAAATCAGACGGGCGGTCCATACTCAAGTTGCAATATCGGTTGTGGACGAAATATTTTGTTCGAAAGGAAATGAGACACATATTTTACCGATTCGAGAACAGCAATATCTTGACGAGGTTATTTTTTTTTATTCCAATAGAACTTTTTGTTCTACTCGTATTTCGAAATCCGGTGGACAATTTCTTTGTTTTTTAGGAAACAATTCAACAGTTGTGTGCAATAACGGTATCCTTGAACTTTTAGAAGCCACCTATTTTTTATATGCTGTATGCCTTTTAGAATTTCAAACTTAATTAATTTAATTTTAATTAAGTCGTTCAAATTTCTCCCTCCTCTCCTATCTGATCAGATCCCATCCTATCCTATCGGCGGAAATAAGTATGTCGGACGGACACTCGATCGAAACTATAAGGGTTTCAGCTCGGGGCAACGAAACGCTAAAAACGAAGAAATTCGCTTATCGTTTTTTTTAAAGATGTTTGTTTATCCAAATATCTATTGGAAAATTGAGGTGATCGTTGGATTCAGCGTTGAAACCGCATCGAAATCAAGTCTCACATATTTAAAAAATAATGATCTACATCATTTTACACTACGATTAACAAGTTTACATACAAAAAAGAGCTTTCTTAAAATCTTATAAGACCTTAAAAGTGTGAACGAGTACATTTTGTATTATAATTATGTTACAGAGGAGTGGTTTAAAAAAACTAAAGCGGTTCCAATCGCACACGAGTGGATAGTGGAGTGTATTAGTCAGTACAAATTGGTTTCTATACTCGACTATCTTCAAGCAATTATGCCACAAGACGTTTCGGCTGTTGGTTTTCCTGAAGAGCTCCTCCTGGATGAGGAGGATGAATCTGACTGTGAATATGAAGACTAATTTAACGCTATTGCTACAAATACCTGATTCTAGATCTAATATAAGTTCTGACTTCTGACATTTTCATTCTGCATATATGTATGTACACATATGGTCCGATAAAGTATTTCCTTAAATTAAACCGAATACTCTTAAATTGTTCAGTTAAGCAGAGCGTGGAAAAGAAACAACATTCACTTTGTGCCTTAAAAAGCATTTACTAGATATTGGTCACATATATTTACACTAATTTATTGGACATAATTGTTCTTCTAGTTGAGAAAAGCAATTTTCTGGTTGTCATGTACTCTAATATAAGGATTGTAATAAATTTTCGTTATTTTTCTAGAAATAAATTTTGTTGTTTTTGTAATCTGGTCCACTAGAGCCAAAATATGCCATAACTATGCATTTTATGACTAAGTAAGAGATACGCCTTTACAAGCTTTTCAGGAGATCTTACTTTATTATTTGAAAAGTGCATAATTGGTGCTAATTAACAGGTTGGTATCACTAATGAAATTTACAGAATTTAGTGTATAGGAAATGCGGATTGATGAGTGGAGTTATTTTTTAAAAATGGTTTGGGCATGTCGAAAGAATTGATTAAGGACATTTAACGAAGCAAGCAGGGGCAGTTTTTTAAAAATTTCGGACAATTTTTTGTAATTATATACCATGTAAAATATTAGTTTGAAAAATATGTTGGAAGGGAAATTCGTACAGCGGAGGAAAGAACAAATTTTATCAATAAAACACTTTTAATTGTTTCGCGGACCTCTTTATTAGTTTCAATTTTTAGTTGAAAAGATTTGAATAATTTCAAAAAAGGACCTCAACATTGTTGATTTTAGAATAGCAAGGTATATATTGATTATTATGGTGTTTTTTTAGCTTTATGTAAACTTAATTTGGCACTCCGACAAATTTTTCCTTTTGGTAAGAACATAACCTCTAATTTTTGTCAGTATTTCAAAAAATGTTCAGAGGTTGCTCAAGGTCAATTTTGTTAAAAATACTTTACAAGAAATCTGTATTACCATCGAGAGGTTGGTAAGAACCGATCAGAAAATATTCTTTCACACACCGTGAAAATATAATTCAACTGTATCGATCTAAGTTCTAAGTCTGCTTAGACAAGAAAAGAGTTATGAATTTTTATTAAAGATTGAGCAAATAGAATAATGTGACAGTCAAGTGGAGTTTTTCGCGGCAAATTTAAATTCTTTGGTTTGAATTCTCCTGAAAATAGTCCACATGCAGTCGGCGATAAAAGTCCGGTTGTCTACTATAAGGAGTTGGAACTCGCTTCGTTAACATGGAACACTGATGAAAACCAACGAAATCCTACTAGTGTAACAGGAATGTCAAAGGATCTTCTATCCTCCCCACTCTTCGAGTCCCAGAAGCAGGGGCCCGTTGCCACTGCTTCCCTTGTACAGGGTAGTCAGTCCGTTTGGTACCCCTGACCGACAAAGATCTTTTACAATAAAGAAGTCCTGCGATATAGTTCAGGCACAATAAAAAGTATTTAAAGTGATTCTTCTGACCCGTTACAAAATTGGCGATCCTGCCAGGATAGGAGTACACGATCTTGTCTCTACGGAGCAATTTAGAGATCAAACGACCCTATCTTTGGAAGACAATCTGGAAAGCGGAAATCACTACGGTGGTTAAAATCGAGGAACTCCGGACTGTTACTACGGTGCAGCCCGACAACCAGGAAGCAGAATTTGCAGTAGTGGCAACGAAATCTCTACGGAGGTTAATATCGAGGGATAAATCCAAGACTCCGGACTGTTACTACGGTGCAGCCCGACAACCAGGAAGCAGAGTTTCAACAAAGAGAAAGTAAGCGAGTTTTTAGAAAATAAGATAGAAAATTTTTGCTTAGGCGTCGGTATACTGTTGGCATAGCACGACCCCGTAAGCGCAGAATTGATTTTTGAAAAATAAATTATTTAGATAATAAGCTAGAAAATTTGTGCTCAGATTATATTTTTGTAATGAGATGTAATGAAATCACGCGAGTGCAGTGCTTAAAATCAATATAAAATATCATATTGTTACGCGTTCGCGACACTTACACCCGACACTCGCAATCAGGTTTAAAGCTGGCTTTCCACGCCTATAGGGAAAATTTAAGTACACACTATCCCACACATACAGACACTTCCACAGATTCTGATAGCTCCATCTCTGAGCCGTGTACGACCGCCCCCACTATGACTACGGAGAATTCGTCGAAACAAGACCAGGATGTTCTAACACTGATCCTGAACCAACTTCAAATAATGGTTGAGAAACAGGACAGGTTTGAAACTAGCCTCACGACTTTGAACGAAGAAAACCTGAAGCGAGCGGGCGAAATTAGAAGTCTCGCGCAGTTTAGCAATGCCTTGGTCACGGAGGATGAATCGAACGACCATCCACAGCATTCCAAGTCGTCTGAAAAGGAAGCATTGTCGCCACAGCACTCCGAGTCGTCCGAAAAGGAATCGTCGCCAGACGAGGAAACGGACGATCGCGACCAAACAGCAGGTGGTCCAGAGAGACTCATCTCGCCCGGCGTTCCCCCGAATTGTAGTGATCAGTTTCAAAGTGTTCGGCCCATACATTCCGTCCCCCCGGAGAGACCCATCTCGCCCGGCGTTTCCCCAAATTCTTTCACACAGTGCAGTGACCAGTTTCAAAGTGTTCGGCCCATGCATTCCGTCCCCCAGTGGGCTAACACTTACCCAGAGCCGCGTGTTCGACTTCAGCCCCCAAATCCCGACATGCAGTGTACTAGCCAACAGCCGGCACCCGCACGTGAATCTGTGAGACCTAGCACAATAGGTGAACAGCCCCAAAGTTTCTCCGCGCAGGTCATTGACCAGCAATGTGTTCAGGGCCCAAATTCCTTCTCGCAGCATACTAACCGGCTGCCAGCACCCGCTCATCGCACTTTTCCGAGAAACAACCCATTGCTACCAGCGATGCACCGAATGGAAAACGTTGAACCGCTTTCCCAGGCCAAAGAAATCATCCGCACGGTCGAGGTTTTAAATGGCCAAGATGATGTTGGAGTACACGATTTCATTAAGACCGTGAAACGCGCGAGGCTAAGATGTTCCCAACCTAGTTTACTACTGGACTACATTTTAACGGAGAAAATAATTGGAAGTGCTAAGAGAGCAATCCGGCACTACCCTATAAGTAGCTACGATGATCTTTACAGCGCTTTGAAAACAAATTTAGCTACTACAACCACTTTGGAAACGTGTCGTAGTAAACTTGAAACTATCAGGCAAAATCATGATTCAGTACAGTTTTATAATCAAAAATTTAGAAGCGCGTATAATGAATTGATTTATACAATTCAATCAGAATATTCGTCCGGAATAGAGCGGAAATTAGCTCTTCAAATGGAGGAAAAATCTGCCACGAAGAGGTACGTTATGAACTTACGCGATGACATAAGCCATCAAGTGCGACCCTTAAAACCAAAAAGTTTGAACCAAGCTTTACAGGAAGCCCTGGAAGCAGAAGTGTGGTGTAGAGAACGTACGCGTACGAAAGTTTCAATAACACCTCGACCAGTACAACCAAGTGTTCTTAGACTACCCATGAGGAACGTAACGGTACCTGCGGCCCGAAATCAACAGCCACAAATGCGAACTCAACCCTCCGATAGTCCGAACCACGGACTACCTTTACAACAAAGGATGCAAATGACTTGTAACTTCTGTAAGAAACCGGGCCATTTGGAGAAACAATGCTATGCGAAATCAAAGCAACAGGGTTTTCGCAATGGAACATCTCAGAGAAGACCGCCAGAGATCAGAAATATACAGGAGATGGAAGATCTACAAGACCCATTAGAATGTTACGAAGTGACACCACAGGAACAGGACGAAATCGAACGCTACGAAGAATCTGCAGAGTTTCTGCAATCAGCGGACGATTGCAATCCATACATGGAAAGCATTCTGATGGACGCACCTATAGATTACTAGTAGATTCAGGAGCCTCTATTAATCTCATTAAACATTCTGAAGTACCCATAGAAAGAACACCATTTGAGATGAGAAAACGTTTTGCCATGGGGAGAGATATTAATTATTCTTATCAAGCAGTAAGAATACCATACTTAGGGAAGTTGCATTTATTTCACATAATTGATAATGATTTTCCCTTGCCAGAAGAAGGTATCATCGGCCGACAATTCTTTAATGCATTTGATAAATATCATATAACTAAAGATTTCCTTTATCTTGATAACAAAAAATTACCCCTTTATGAGGACGGAACATTTGTTTCGGGAAACACAGCACAGATAACTCGGATCAAAGTTGTAGAAAAGGATCAAGATGTCTATATAGAAAATCACGACTCAATCCCCGACGGCGTGTACAAAATAGAGAACCAAGAATTAGTTGTACCCTTATATAATTATGGAAAAAGCCCCTTAAAAATACCAAGCAGTTTGGAGTATGATAAAATAGATCAAATTAAAGAAACAAGTAGAGTCAGTGTCACTAGTTCGGAAGGAAATCAGGCAAAACGGATACAAGATCTATTGAACAAAACGAGATTGGACCACATAGAAGAAAAAGAACGTCCTTATTTATGGAAAATGGTAGCAGGATACAGTGACATTTTTAACCTTGAAGGAGACCCTTTTCCGTGTACCGATTTAGTAGAACATGAAATTATTTTGAAAACCGGCAAGATAGTAAATGTTAAATCTTATCGTCCTCCCCAATGTCACAAAGAAGAAATAAAAACACAAATGCATGACTTGAAAGAAAAAGGCATCATACGAGATTCAAATTCACCCTTTAATTCGCCGATTTGGGTGGTGCCAAAAAAGGAAGACGCGTCTGGCAAGAAGAAATGGCGCATAGTAATCGATTTTCGAAAGATAAACGAGGACACGGAACAAGATGCATATCCGTTACCCATCATCGATGACATTTTAGATCAATTAGGAGATGCAAAATTCTTTTCTGCCTTTGACCTCAGCTCTGGGTTTCACCAAATCCCAATGAGTGAAACATCAAAGAAATACACGGCTTTCTCGACATGTGAAGGTCATTTTGAATTTAACAGAATGCCCTTTGGACTCAAAAATGCTCCCGCTACTTTCCAAAGGATGATGGACAATGCCCTGAGAGGATTGGTAGGAAACAAATGTTTTGTTTACCTAGACGACATTGTCGTATTCGGCTCAACTTTAAAAGAACACAACGAGAACCTAGTAAGCCTATTTGACAGACTCAGAGAAACGGGATTAAAACTTCAGCCTGACAAGTGCGAGTATTTACGCCCAGAACTCGAATATTTAGGACATTTGTTAACTGAGGACGGCGTAAAACCTAACCCCGCAAAAATACAGGCAGTACGAGATTTTAAACCACCACAGAATGTCACCCAAGTTCAGAGCTTTTTAGGACTCGCAGGGTACTATAGAAAATTTGTAAAAAATTTCTCTCAAATTTGTAAGCCTCTTACAAATCTAACACAAAAGGAGACACCTTTTGACTGGTCAACGAATTGTCAAGAATCTTTTGACAAAATAAAAGAACTATTATGCTCAGCACCGGTTTTGAGATTTCCAAACTACAAGGAGAAATTCACTTTAACGACAGACGCATCTAATCACGGACTAGGCGCAGTATTATCCCAAAACGGTCATCCCTGTTGTTACATATCAAGGACGTTAAACAAAGCCGAGATCAATTATAATACAACGGAAAAGGAATTGTTAGCGATAGTTTGGGCATGCAAAAGGTTAAGACAGTACCTTCTTGGGAGAGAGTTTACAATCCAAACGGACCATCAGGCGTTAATATGGTTACACAACGTGAAAGATCCCTCTTCACGATTGTTACGGAGAAGATTACGTTTGGAAGAATATCTTTACACTGTCGAACACGTAAAAGGAAAGGAAAATAAAGCTGCAGATTGTCTATCTAGACTATTTCCAGTTCAACAAGAAGAAGATTCTCTACAAAATACAGCAGAAGAAGTTGAGCTGGATGTGGAAAGAGAAGAGGAATTAACAGGACAAGAAACAGCCGGTACGTCCAGAGAGTTTCCTCGTCGTCGCATGGATGCAGATCAACTTATCTCAGATGAGGAAGGATTAACGGATGGGAGAGAAAATTTGTTAAGAGAATACAAAAAATACATCACAAACAGAATGCCTAGCAGAGAAAATGTTAAACCTAACGCCGGAGGTAATCTCTGGCGCACTATATCCAAAGAAAGGAAAGGAATCCAGGATACATCTCAATATAAACTACCTCAATTTAACGAGGCTAAATGGCTGGAGGTATTGGATAGAATTAACCGAGAGGCCATGGCCTCTAAACTAACAATTACACGTTACCACTTCATAGACCCAACAATTACCCCTTTAGAAAAGGTGAAGATCCGGGACTATCTCAACTTCTTGAGCCAAAAGCATGAAGACCAGCAATTTCACACCTGCTACACACCACGAGCAGAGCTCACTCAAGAAGAAAAATGGGAAATTATAAAGGAATCACATGGATCTATTACGGCACAACATTTTGGGGAGAACAAAACCATTGAAAGAGCTAGAACTCTTGGAGAATGGAAAAATATGGAACAAGAAATCATCCACTACATCAAACGATGTCCCGTTTGTCAACTACAAAAAACGGTTAGAATTAAAAGACAATGTCCAGCAATTATTCCAGACACGCCTGTCAACCCCAACGATAAAATAGCCATGGACATTTTCGGACCTTTACCCTTGACACTTTCAGGAAACGAGTATATTCTCAGCATCCAAGATATGCTCACAAAGTACTTAATCTTGATACCTCTTAAGAATGCGGCATCTGAAAGCATTATAGAAGGGTTATTCGACCACTACATATATCTATTCGGAGCACCAAAGAATATCTTAACAGATCAGGGACAAAACTTTGTATCTGAATTGGTACAGAATTTTGAAAATCTATTCAGGATTAAGCACATAAAAACCACAGTTTATCATCCACAAAGCAATGGAGCACTCGAAAGAGCCCACTCGACTATTAAAAATTTACTGAAAACCAGCATCGAAGATCATAGCACTGAATGGGATCAAAATTTAAAAATAATTTGTATGGCATACAATACTATGAAACATGAAGGCACCGGATACTCACCCTTTCAACTGACCTTTGGGAGAGATGCAAATTTGCCCTCGATGTTAAGCACCACGCCAAATGTCAGGTACGAGGAATTACTTAATCTATGGAAAAGAAAGCATGAACACTATCTCCAAAAGGCAAAAGAAAAAATAGAGATACAAAAAATCAAATACAAAAAGTTACAAGATTCAAAAATCTCTATACCACAAGGTATCTTCGAGCCTGGGGACCTGGTCAAGTTTATTAATAACCATCCAGAGAACAAACTTTCTCCCTCCTGGAAAGGCCCAGCAGTAATTACAGAGAGACAGGAGAACAATAATTACACAATCCTGTTTAACGACAAACGAACTAGAATACATTCAAATCAACTGATGCCCTATTACCAATGATGTTTCAGATGATGGCCCTAATCTTATTATGGATATTGAAGATCATATCGGCTGAGGTCATCACAACTGACCTAACCGGGGTAACTATTTACTCGGAAGAATTAGGGCAGGCTCAACTCTATCATGACACCTGGAATATGATACTAGGAGTAGAGACCAACGAAATAGACGAGCGATATGAATCATTGCAACACATTTTCGCATCCGTGTCACATCAATGTGATGACTGTTTAGAACAGTTTGAGCTGAATTTAATAAAATCAAGAATACAGCGTTTAAACAATCAGAGAAATCTTTTAAACCAACTTCTAGGCAAAACGCGAGCTAAAAGAGGGTTTTTTAACTTCATAGGCGATGTATCGAAAACACTTTTTGGTACTCTGAGTGAAAACGATATGAAATATATCAACGAAGAGCTAAATAAACTGTTCAATGACAACAAAGTCATGTCACAAAGTATTTCTAATCAAACTAAGATAATAAAAGTATTGTTGAATTCAGCCTCTACCGATTTTAAGACACTTGAAATACACAGTCGAGAAAATAATAATCGCATCAATCAAATAGTTAACGGAACAAACAGAAATACTAAAAATATAGCCATCTCAAACCAAATGACGATTTGCATGATGATAGTTGATGAATTGGGTGAAGACATCAACTTACTGATAAATGCGATAAATGACGGAAAAAACGGAATAGTCCATCCTCAGCTCCTAACACCAGCAATCCTGATAACGGAGATGAAAGAATTCGAAGAAAAGTTCAACGTCAAATACACCATCCCTTTAAAACAGACAAACTTCCAGCATATCGTCGACGTCTCGACAGTCAACGTGGCTATCACAAAGAATAGATTTGTTTATTCCATCCACATTCCTATCCCAGAAACCGAAATCTATGAAATTAAACACTTAATTCCTATTCCCAAACAAATTGGTTCAGTTTTCCTTGCCATAATTCCTGACTACGAATACTTATTGATGGGACAGGGGCACACTACATACGTACCTACCGATAGAACAATATTAGAACTATGTAAAAATTATGGTCAGATGAAAATTTGTAAACGAACGCAACCCACATATTTAATGTCAGAAACTAATAGCTGCGAGAATAGCATATTACGGATGAATGTAAAGACAATCAAGGATGAGTGCAAATATTCCCCCTTTAAAATTATGAATATCGCTTTTATACCACTTATGAATGGATACATTTTAATACCCCACGAACCACTAGAGGTTGATGCATTGTGTGAATCAGGTCATGATAAAATTAAAATCCAGGGCCCTACGAAGATTGTGAGTAAGGACAAATGTATATTGAACGGATTGAATATTATATTAAAATTAAGCTCTACCGACACAATAACAAGAGAAATAAGCTATAGGAAAAATATTTCATTACCGTATACTGACAAACAATTAGATTCTATAAAAGACAAGCTGATACCGTTGACACAAGAAATTAGGCCTCTGAATTTAAATAATCTAAAACAATCAGTCGACGACATCGAAAATGCAATAGATAAGGTCACTAGAGACAGAAGAACGCGAACTTGGACAGAACAGGCAACCAGTTGGCTGCAGTACTTAGGATATACAGCAATTGCTGCAATCATAGTTTTTATGTGTTACAAATGTGGAATCTTCGCCCGACTTCGTGAATGTATTCCTAAAAAGATTTGTATATTTTGCGTAAAAACCCAGGTCACCGCAACACCAACAGTGCATTACACTGTCGCTCCTACTGCACCTGCTGCAGAGATAAAAGATGTAGATCGTAGAATTAAGACTACTAATGTTAAAATAAAATCTAGCAAAAAGGTTTAGAGCCTAAACCTAATCTAAGAAGGGGATTGTAACAGGAATGTCAAAGGATCTTCTATCCTCCCCACTCTTCGAGTCCCAGAAGCAGGGGCCCGTTGCCACTGCTTCCCTTGTACAGGGTAGTCAGTCCGTTTGGTACCCCTGACCGACAAAGATCTTTTACAATAAAGAAGTCCTGCGATATAGTTCAGGCACAATAAAAAGTATTTAAAGTGATTCTTCTGACCCGTTACACTAGATGAAATCAGCGATTTAATTATCGAGAAACAAATCCGTATAATTTTGTCTTTTGAATAATTCGGCTGTGCGCGGTCAAAAAGCAGTAAGCGCCATCTTTTTCAAAATTGAGTTAAGCACGTTATCAGGTGTCATTTAAAGTAAATAATACTTATACACAGCAATATTTTATATATTATTATTTCTTATGAAAATATTTTAAGATTCAAAACCAAGTAAGTGCATTCTGAAATTGTAATGAGAAGTGAAAACACAGTAAGTGCACACCTGTCGCTTACCTCGTTTTGCAACATTAACGGAAGGTTGGACAGGATAGTTAGTTATTAACATATCCTTGCCCTAAAGTTGTAGTACGTCATGTCCCTCAACTGTCAAACTGAGAAAATGAGGTTCAAAGTTCAACCATAATATACTCTACAAAAATGCTGTGAAAATGTCGAAAGAAGTTTATCGGTCAAAAATAACATAATGCAAGAGCAAGAACATATTAGCACAAATTTTAATACTATTATGAATGAATTTGAGCTGATGTAGAAAATTGGTTTTGAACATGGCGTAATATGTGATTCAAAAAATGCATTTTTTCCTCAGAATTATAGTACGCCATGTCCACAAAATATTTATAAATGAACTATTTATAATGAAATTCTTAAGTAAACAGTTTAACAGAATGTTAGTTTACATTATTCTTTTGTATTACATACCTCGAATTAAATGAGTTATTCGCAAATTATTGACTTTTGAGTAATATTCCGATGGTTACTTTGTAGGTTAAATATATTTTTGAAAATTGTTATTTCTCAAATTGAATTTAGGTTATCCATGTGGAATACGCACTACGAAGTTGGCATTTTTTCACGTATAGCAATACAAAAAAGGTCATGGCGTGATATAATTCCAACTTTTAATTAATGTCACTATTTTAACTAATAATTGTTTAACCCTTACCGAGCCTAAAAATAATAATACACAAGAACTCCAATATAAGGCCAGTTTCGGGGGTTGCCTCGCAGTGGCCGTGGCACTAAATTAGTCGTTGGAAACGTAAACAGTCAGCGCCGTATGAACCACTTCTGTTGGATTTTTCTCCCGCTTACTGCTCCTCCGTACTGCCCGCTTTTATCGCTCTCTGCTGATGGCGACGCATTGTTGACACTGCTTGTGCGCTGAGAAACTGCGTGGGCCAGGAGTTCTATGAATAACTAAATCAGTTGGCCTTATATTGGAGTTCTTGTGTAGTTCAAAGATTTCAAAGAGTGGTCACGGTGTAGTGCAACTCTAGGGCGACGATATGTCAAAATTTCTTTGAACAGATTTGATGCTTTTACATCGAATTCAATGATGAATAAGTGCAGAAATATAATTACACTCGAATTTTAATTTAAGCAATTTAGATTTATGCGTTCCAAGAATTACGCCGCGCCGCGGTTTCGGATGAGAGGAGCCGCGGGGGGGGGGGGGGGGGGTGCCAGGGGCGGACCATGTATGACAAAAAAGTAACATAGCGATAAAGCGCAGTACCCTAACGGCCTAGCTGGATAACTGCGTCACGTTGACCAGCATTGCAACACTGCCCTGATGTTTACGTTCGGAGACGCTTAATTTAAGTCGAAGGTCAGAACCAAAACCGTGCTTAAATTTAAATTCGAGTTTAATGATATTAAGGTATTTTTTTATTATTCGTAATAGGACGCTGTTTAGAAAAAATATTTTTTTGAACAAACAAATTTCAAAAACTTCTTGGGTTTTTCAAAAACTAATATTTAAACTGAATTTCAGAAAAAAAACCACTTTTTATTTTCTTCATTTTATATATATATAGATAGATAGATAGATAGATAGATAGATAGATAGATAGATAGATAGATAGATAGATAGCTTACAATCAACGCAAATTCTTTGCAGGATTTGATTCTTTGATGTTGCCTGAATATTTTAATTGATTTTAATTTTATGTACGCTTTCATACATAAAATATTTAGTAAAAAAAGTTTCTATAATATTTTGTGTGAAACAAAAACTGGGTCTTCTATAGAATTGTTTACAGTCCTATTTGCGCTACAAAAACCTTTATAGAGGACCTAGTTTTCGTTTTACACAAAAATTTATTATAAATTTTTAAATAAATATTTTATGTATAAAAGCGTACATATGATTACAAGCCCTGTAAATATCAAAATGGGATCTCCCTTAGTTTTCGAGAAATAATTAAAAACGTACGCCAAAACGATGCACGCGATGTCAAAAACCATGTTAACAATAGACGAACAATAGAAGAATATTATAATCGTATGCGTGAACTTCAGAGTTCAGATTCTCGCACGCTGGGCACACCATGCTACGGCGTGTCCCTGATCTACGACGTATCGGAGATGCAATCGACAAGTCAACCTCTCTTGCCCTTTTAAGAGAAGAAAGATTATCGTAAGTTTTAATTCATGTAACTGTTCATCTTTTCTTTGTATTCTTAATAAATGATCTGTAATCCTAACTACATCTCATTTATTTCGTATACGTATTTGACGCAATCCCCATAGGTTTTTTAGTAACTGCGAACCCACAAACAAATAATTAGCGCTGCTGTCCCCTATCTTCTCTCTCACTTTTCCGTCCTCGACAACTAACCTCCAAATTATCACTTTCAACTCTCCTCCTAACCCTTTTAACCTTACAAAATAGCCTCCCCACACAACCACTTCACTGAACTCCCTCACCACCTTTCGCCTCAATCATAAAATGTTGAATTTATTATTATATTCAATGACTTCTTCATTTTTTATTACGTCCTATATTATAGGATATTTTTTTCTTTTTCAGTCATAAGAGTAAATTATACGTACTACAAATATTTTCAAATAGGATAAAGTCCGTTTCAGTCCTCTAATATCCATGAAAGTACAAAGTGTACGCCCTATGAATTAGTTTTCGGTAAATTAGCTCGTCAACCATCAAATGAACCACTATCAAAGCAAGAAAAATTGCAAACTTATGACGATTACCTAACGAATTTTATAACAAAATTATATGAAATGAGAACTCAAGCGAGACAAAATTTAATTGCGGCTAAAGAAAAGTCAAAAATATATCATGATCGAAAAGTTAATCCATTAGAAATCAACACTGGAGACGTCTTTTTATTAATTGGAAAAGAACCTAAGAAAAAATTTGATGATCAATATAAAGGGCCTTATAAAGTCCTAGAAATATTAGGAAAATGAAACGTCAAAATTGACATAAAAGGCAAACCTACAGTAGTACACGTCAATAGACTTAAACGTTCACACATAAAATGTAAAACCGTTAATAATTAAACGACAAGCCCTTATCATTTTAATTTCAGATAGATCCCATCCACTGTCAGCGTATAGATTCTCTTATCTTCGTTTTTATGCATCAAATTGATCTGCTCATGTTATGGCCATATTTATTTCATACGGAAATTTTCGAAAGAAATGACAGTGATGTTCCTAAATGGGCACAAAACCTTAGAAGCAGACACACAACTAGGGATATAATCCTCAAAATTAAAACCATCTTATACACTAACTTTTGTTTTCTTTTTACAGGCTTTCGAGAAGCACAATGAAATAAAAACTCCAAATTTCACCGGGTATCTTTTTGATATTATTCCTAGTAACCCCATCTGATGCGACAACTTCGTACATCGATTCTCTTTTCTCGCACTCATTAGGCGTTTATCTTGAGCCTATTATTGATATTCAAATCCATTCAGATGAATATCATTTTTCGTTTTATTCAGACACGTTTGTCTTATATAATTCCAAGCATCAGATAATAGAGAACTATAACAAATTCATCACAGGATGTAAGAAGAGATCTGACATTTGCAATGGAAGTAGTCACAACATTGATACCAAATCAATAACTTATTTTCTTGAAAAAATTTCGCTAATTTCTATTCAAACATATAATATTTACCTTTCTTCAGCAACAAAACATGATCCATTTTTACAAAAAGTTCCAAACACATTTGAGAAATTATAAGAAACTCAAGAAGCTTCTCTTTATTTACTCGAAGATAATTTATTTCCTATCCCTAATTTAAACTTTCCAAAAATTATAAATCTTTTTAAAATCATCTCAAGGGTCAAAGACTTCAACAAATGACTATTGACTCCTATACTCCTCGTTTACGACATCTTTTAGAAGCCCTCACGCATACAGTTACAAATGCATGGCACTCTCTAGTCTTTCCCGACTCTTTCCTTAATTTAAAACTAAACCTCTCTACTTCCTTTTTCTTTAACATTCTTCCATTTTCAAAAATTAAACATTTTACATTGAAAAACTGTTTAATTTGTATGTTAACTATTACTGCACCTGGTCTATCTTAAATGTTTAAGCACCTAGACTCAGTTTTAGAACCCTCCCTGCAGAAAATCCATCCTAGACCACACCACGTATTCGTTTTTTTTTTCTTGTAACCCTGGATAGGCAATTTTGTTTACCTACCTATACAAACTTCTAACCATGTTTTTTTCTCATCTCTCTTTATACTATTAGAAGAATGGTTCTTGCAAAATAATCACTTTTTGTCAATGTAAAAATTATTTTTCTAATAGAAAGCTTTATAATTCTTCTTCTCCTTCTTCATAAGTAGTTATTTACACTATACTATGTAAATCCAATTTTACAATTTTAATATTTAACCTCGCAAATACGTATGTATCTCTTTTATGATGTTTACGTAAAATTGGATGATTCTTTTTAAATTTTGTTGAATAATAATTCTGAAAGAGGATTCGGATGCTGACACTGAAATTCTTGAAAATAATGATTAAATATACATAGATGTCGTCATACTTTTTGTATTCTTACCATTATTGTTAACATTTAAAGTGCAATTGTATTTAAAAAGTACACTTCTCGAAATTTCATAACGTAAGTACCATGATTATAATCACAGTAAAAATTGGCTTTTCACCTTGTTTTATTTTTTCAAGTACATTTCAGTACAGTTTCACGATTCGTCATATTTTTGTAAATTTACAGGTTATGTTCGTATGTATCTCTCTTTCTTTTTGCGAAAATATTTGTACGCGTTTTAATTTTTTTTTAATGATAAACAGTAATAAATTAGATATTTTAAATTAGCAAAATATGTCCGATATGTTTGTAAAAAGATGCCAATTAGTAATAACAAAACATTCAAAAATTAGAATTTCGCGCCAAAATTTTGTTAGTTATGGTCCAAAGTAAGACTATCATCGAAAGTAAAATTTCTTAAATACAATTGTGAATAAAACCCAATTTTATTGTGACAACGCTGCATATGTAATTCAATCTTACTTTAAAATCTACTACGTCCTATAAAAAAAAATAATAACAAAATTTTCTGCTAAAATCAACACCATATATTATATAATGTCATATAGTTTAACTGAATTCCCAATGCCATGTTATCTAAAAATCCAAATATTGCTGTTTCTCTTTTACATATAACATGGCAATGGAAAGAAACCTCTCGAAATCCTCAGCAGTACAAACCCTTAACGAAATAAGTATCGAATACGATTTTTCGAAACCTATTTTTATTGTAAAGACACTAGGTCATATAACGCCGAATTGCCACCATTTGAGGCTAAATGCATAATGCATAAAAATAATGTAAAATATTTATATGAAGGTGAGCCTGCATCTACAAAAAAGGCTGCGAGACAAAATGCTGCTCGCCATATGTTAGAAGCGTTAACAGAAAAATTTATGTTTTGCGAAGAAAATTATACTAATTTAAGAATCAATATTCACGAGAATGTGAATGTGCACATAATTTCAGATGCACAAGTGAGTACAAATAAAATAAAACTTTATAAATGGTTAAACGCATGCGAAAGATGCTATGAGAGAGGACATGTAGCTCCACATTGTTTTCGTCCACGCAGAAACTATAAGTACAATATGTAATCAATGATCTCAAAACATATTTGATATTACATATATATATATATATTTTCTGTATATATTCTGTATATGTTCTTTTCACAAATATAAACTGACATATAAGAAATAATTGCGTCTATTTCTTTAATCTAGTATTTATGATGACCCTTCTACCATACGTTCGAACGCGGACGTTCGCTCCATGTGGGACTCTGAAGCCCCACCTGAATGCTTCACCCCGCGTTCGACTTAGGGGGGAGGTGTCACGTCCCGTGAAGTATATATATATATATATATATGGTAATATATTTATTTATATATTTATCTATTTGCATGCTTACACTAATAAATACTCAATAAATATAGAGCGAATATTGCGCGCTGTAGAGTGTAGCTATATATGTATATCAGCACGTTGTACGCTGTAGAATATAACTATATATATTGAGCACGAGAGTAAAGGTATACAGTTTAGACTATAGTAAGAACATTGTAATCCGTAGCGTACACTGTCTAGCTAGCCATAGCTAGACATAGACTGTAGAGCATGAAAGCACGTGGAGGCTGGAGGACATAGCTATAGATATAGTGAAAACATTGTAAGCCGTATAGTATATCTATATATACTCGTGACGTACGCGTATACATCGACGTCCAAGCATGCAGGGATTCGACTGTCCAGTGTCTAGTGTGTCAAACCGGTATCTCTCGCGTGTTAGTGTGTGTACCCGTGTTACAGTGTTGTGCATTGGGAAACCCGCATCTGGGAATTCCCATCTTTGGAATACTTCGAACCAATTTCAACCTGAATTGGACCCACTATTATCAACCATTGGAACACTTTGAATACGATTCAAGGAACTACCAAAATCTTGGATATCCAATTCATAATAAGGTGCACAACCCCTTCTTCCACACCATTACACAGACCATCTAGATAACATTTGATTCTTCAATCGAATCAATAACCGGTAAGTCCTCATACCAATAATTCTAATTTCATTTATCTAACTCCTTTGGGCCATAATATATGAGTATCCTTTATTTTAAAGGTCCTGGCCAAGGATTAGAGACAAGTCTACAAGTCTTCCTTCAGCTTCTTGTGCTAAACTCTTTTAATCAATAATTTTAATTGTAATTATTCATAATAAATTGTTGAACTTATCTATAATTTATTTATTTTATTGGTAACATATTCTCTGACGAATTCTGAACAATATACTGAAACACGGAATTATTTGTAATATATTATCGCGTTTAAATATTGATTTACAAAAAGCTGACATTTCCCATGTTAAATCAATAGAAAACTTCTAACCTCAAAACTCAATCTCATCATTTTACTCAAAAAATAAAATATTTTCGCTCCACAGCGGGTTTCTGTTTTAAAAAAGAGATCGTACTTTTTATTCACTTTGATAAAAAATTTCGTTTTTATTGTCACCTTGATTTATATAGGCACCTTAATTTATATATGCAAAAATATACACTTACCTCGCCCATCACTAGGAAGTTCTGGTTTATTTCCTTGCATTTCAAATTGGAGACAAAACCAGCATCGAAAAACTTATATGCTTCTAAGCATTTATATGCCTTTATTTGCTCGCCAGTGCAAACATTATGAGGTAAAAAAAAATAATTCCAAATATTCACTAACTCCACTTTGAACAACGCATCTCTGATGTCGATGGTAAGATCCGTATTTTTCAAGTCGTAGGGATCACAACCACTTATTAACTTTATTTTCTCAACATATTGGCTTTTTAGTGTAATGCTCAAACTTTCGAAATATGCACTTGACATTTTTTAAACGTATAATAACTAACAAAAACACGGAGTCCTATGCAAAACAACTGTATTAGCCGGCTTTGTGTGGCCTCCAGATTGAGCGCCATTTTGTCTGACGTCACAACTTGGAGAGGTCTATCGAGACAATTTTTCGGTATGGGGCGTTTACGATATTAGTGCTCAGAGCGCGCTCTGAGTTCAAAGGGGAGCTCAACCTCTTTATAGGATATAATCTGACGGTCATGCAGTCTCATGAATTTCATTGGTTGAGCTCCCCTTCGAGCTCAGAGCGCGCTCTGAGCACTAATATCGTAAACGCCCATGTTGTGATTCGTTGAGATGGTGGACCTATTATTTTAGCAAATCAGCGAAGAAGTTCAAAAATATTTTCAAAGGGAAAGTGAAGAAATAGTGTAGTGCCATTGACGGACAATTGTGAGAAAATAGTATATTTAGTGTAATTTTTTTTAAATAGTAGGAAAATAGTGTAGTCGCTCAAAAAAAGTGTAAATAGTGTAGTGAGTAAGAGGCCTGCGAATACAAACCACATTAGATCCTAGTAAGATTCAATTAAAAAGTTCAAAATTACCAAATACGAAACCACACAGAAACCGGATTCAAATCCGATTACGTTTCGTTTAGAAACCAATCGTTTACGGTACGAGTGCCGAATACAGAACACATTAGATTCTAATATGATCCAATTAGAAAGTTCACAATGACCTAATAGAAAACCACTTAGAACCAGGAACAAAACCCACTTTCAAAAGAAATAGGACCTGATAGAAACCACATACTATTAGGTTTCTAATAGGCATTTTTACTAGGGTAGAGCATAACATTTTTTTGATTATTATTTAATCTATAGAATTCCTGAAAATAAAAACAAGAATCCAACGACCAAATTTGGACAACCACCATAAAATGTTCCCATTGTAAATAGAAAAAAAAATTTCTTTCTGGACAAAAATAAAAAAAGAGGAAACAAAAATAAGATGGCAACCAACCAAATCCCCTTCCTTCTCTTTTTTAATTCTTTCGTCTTTTTTATTTCCATTATTATCAAATGACAATATAAAAGCATTCATAATATTTACTAACGTTTCGGTGCTCAGGCAGCACCCTTATCAGGGTAAGAAATATTAGAGCAGGTAGGATCAGTGACGAAACAATGATGCTCCCTCCTCCATATCTGAGATCCAAGTGAGAAATGACCTCCAATCCAAGTCAACTAAATTAAAATTTAAGAATTTTAAATTAGATTAAAATCAAATTCAAAATCCCACTTAACGTCCAATACTCACGTTAATGTGTAGAATTCCTGAAAATAAAAACAAGAATCCAACGACCAAATTTGGACAACCACCATAAAATGCTCCCATTGTAAATAGAAAAAAATAATTTCTTTCTGGACAAAAATAAAAAAGAGGAAAGAAAAATGAGACGGCAACCAACCGAACCCCTTCCTTCTCTTTTTTATTTCTTTCGTCTTTTTTATTTCTATTATTATCAAATCACAATATAAAAGCATTCATAATATTTATTAACGTTTCGGTGCTCATACAGCACCCTTATCAAGGTAAGAAATATTAGAGCAGGTAGGATCAGTGACGGAACAATGATGCTCCCTCCTCCATACCTGAGATCCAAGTGAGAAATGACCTCCAAATTTGGTCGTTGGATTCTTGTTTTTATTTTCAAGAATTCTATACGTTAACTTGAGTATTGGACGTTAAATGGGATTTTGAATTTTATTTTAATCTAATTTAAAATACTTAAATTTTTATTATTATTTATGTAAGAAGCTTATTTTAATTTTATTTAGACAGCAAAACTATTAATTAGAATGCATAAAATTGATCATTATGGGTTTAAAATTTACGAAATTAAATTCAGAATAAATTTAAATTGCTCTTTAACGTCGAATATTTATATGTAATTTCGAAATTCTTGGAAATCTAAAAAAAATTTAAAAGTTTGTTGTTCAAATGAGATCGTTAGATTCTGGTTTCTTTTTTTAATTTCTAAGAATCTCGTAAATACGTAATGGGTTTGATAAATTAACTATAAACAATACAAAATTCTTTTAGTCAATGACTTTGAAAATTCATTTATTTATTATCACTGGCACTAGCTGAACATCTTTCTTGCTTCCTTTGGGATATCCATGCTTCAATCTTATTTCGAAGGTCTAAATCGCACCTCAACATGTCCATTGTGAGTGGTGAACGATTAAATGGATCTGTTTGATCACTCAACAAGTGTCTGCGAAATTGGTAAAAAAAAATGGTTAATATTGAAATAGTTTGGTAAACTACTTGAATCAAGTTTTATTTACATTATTTTACTTTTAAAAATTTCTTAAATTGAAATTTACCTGGCTATGGTTTGACGATCGACTGTAATTTTTGAAGAAGGTAATATAACGGGATCATTCATAACTGTAGACATAATTGGGTCTAGAAAATCGTCAGGAACGCCTTCCAAAATTTCATCCTCTTCTCTCTTTTGACGAGCAGCGACTTCAACTTGTTGAGCGAACATATCTAAATCGGTTATTATACCCACTCCGCCTATTCTAACTGAAAAAGGAAAAACGTTTTGAAATTTTGCAAACAATTTTAACACCAATTCTAAACTTTAGTTTTATTAATCGGTTTTATACAGACGATGAACCGGAAAATGGGGAATAAAAGTGAATTCTTTTTTTCTGTAAATTTGTCTAATCTTTAGTAGAAAATCGATCCAATTAATAGCTCTCAATGTCACTTTACATCATATAATATATGAAAGTGAGCAATTTGGAATCAATTCGATTCTACATTATTTACCAATGTTCTAATTTTAAGAACTCCAAACTTTAAGACTTTGAGACATTAATAAATTAGGTTAATAAATTATGTAAGGCTTTTATGGGGGTGGGAGGGTCAGCGAAACCTTACGCTCATTTTAAAGTTACGTACACTCAATATAGAAATATCGTTACGAGGGGGAGGGGCGTCTAAAATAAAAAAATAACCCTTAATAATCTAGAATTTCAAAAACAATGAGTAAATTTAGTTATGATTTTTCTTAACTTTTACGTAGGTATTACTTTTTTTGTGTGCTTCACTTGGATGACTTACCTAAAACCTTTTCAGCGAGTTTGAATAGATCTGGACTATAAGATCGTCCATCCTGAGAAACGGCCAGTGTGAAAGCCTCACTTTTGCTAAGATTTATGTAAATTTTGCAGATACTCAGCACGAGATTGGCTGGGTTAAAGTCGTAGTCTGTCTGATCTTTTACCTGAAAAAAATTACTCATTTGAAGAAAGTTATTTTCAATTATGAGCAGCGAGGCTAAGAAGTAAATTTGACTTAGAATATATTTTAGACTTTACTTTTCTTTATGTTATTTTGCACAAATGTAAAATGTAAAATTACCAACCTTAAGATTTTTCTTGTTGGGCCCTACTAATTGTATAAGTAAGTAATTTAACATTGAAGCTATGCGATCCACCATTGTCGGATGGCAGAATATCGACTTTATTTCGGTTGTGAGCATTTTCAAAGTTTGTATGGTTTCTCTGCCTAAAATATTGTCAAATCGCGCAATCATTCCAATGTGTTGAAGATATCCTGCCTGTTGGTCTCGCTCATTTTGAGGCAGCTTGTTCCAATCTCCATTTTCTCTGCAAAAGAAAATAGTATTCCGGTATTTTAATTTGCTTAATGTTTACTAGTCTTTTAGCAAAAGCTGACATTAATGAAAGACATAGTGTTCTAAAAAATATGATGTGAATAGCTTGCCTTGCTTCAATCATTTGCTTCAATTGTGCCATGTTCGAAAGTGCCTCGTCCAAAAGAAAAACAGCGTCATTCATTAATAAATTAATAAAACGTAGGAACAACGGTGGTTGAACTGCTTCCATGTTAGCTTCGGCCTCTTCAGCTAAATTCCTATAAATATGAAATGTTTATTTTAATAAAGTAAAGCAACGGTAAATAATTATAATTATTCTTGTAGACTTCTGTAACTCACATAAAATTGCTACGATGCTCTTCTAATTTCCACAAATACGTCATAACGACGTACATAGGGCGACGGTAATTAAATTTCTGTTCAAACTGTACACTTTGTCCTGTTACTTCAATGCTCACAAAAACTGTAAGCAAGTTCGCGACAATCTAAAATAATTTAATTTTAATAATCTAAGATCGTTCATTTTACAAAAATGGCATTTTTCCCCACAAATTAGAATTTTTTGTTTAAGTATATAAACTTTTAAAGTACCTGACGTCTATGTGGATGGGAAATAAAAAGTTGCTTTCTATGAAAGGATCCAATCGAAGGTAAATTTTGCCCAGTCTGATCATCACTTAATGGTAATAAAGCCTCTAAACCTTCAGCTAATCTTGCGCGCAGGTGTGGATTGTATAAACGATTTGATGATTCCATCATTGCTATCACCTAACATTAAAGAAAAAGTTACTTTAAAAAACTTATACATGTATTACCAGGCCTCACAGACCGGTCCCTATATCCCCTACTGTACCCTATATTCAGATTAGGTCCAGAAAGTACTCTATTTTCCAGATTTAGTCCCTTTTTTATAATAAGATATCTATAATAAGATTGAAGCGTCCAAGAGTTGCACAATTCACTTCTGCAGACGTAGTACAAAAATAAAACGGTAAATATTACCGTTGAGGAAGTTAAATGATGAGTTCCGATTTAAAAGTTATATTTTCGTCTCTAATTACAGGTATATGAAAAACTTCAAATTTGAAATAAAATTTCGTTTCTGTCCTGCAAAAAAGATTCAATTGAAATCGATTGACTGCAATCGCGAAATTAAAATCGGCAATAGAACTAGTACACAGCTCTATTTCAGTGGATTGTTTCAAACAATGGTGTCAATCCATTTCCTGAATATAAGAGTTGTAGGGGGGTCTGGCGATTTTTATGAAACTTGATATACATCTTCAATGTATAAAAAGGGAGAGCTGAGAATTCCGAATCTTGAGAACTATTACTTTATGATTCTCGCAAATATTAGTTTTGCAGACCTGAATCCTTAATTCTCACCTCGACGAGCCTTGCTTTTTCCCAGTCATCTTATTATTAATCAACCATATAATTTGCTTACACCAAGTTTGCCTTCAGTAGATGTTGATTCCAACATTAAGGATTTTCTAGTGAGATGCTCATAAACTGATCACTTATCAGTATCGCAGAGAAAAGTTTTCTTTACAATTAATTTAAGTAAGGGAAGCTTGGATATGGCAAGTTAGATGGAACTGTTTGAACGTTTAGAATCATTCTCAAAACCAAAATTTAAAATTAAGAAGCTTGCGATATTCTGATTGGATCGGGCGCCCCGTGCAATATGTACGGCCATGGGTACCGCGCACCAATCAGGAGCGAGGAATTTTTATATTGGACAGCGGACCCCAAATAACGAATATTGATGTTAATGTTGATTTATTTGGTATTGACATAATATTATTATTAATAATATTGATAATATTATAATAATGTATAGAATTCCTGAAAATAAAACAAGAATTCAACGATTAAATTTGGACAAACACCACAAAATGCTCCTATTGCAATTCCTAAAAAAACAAAAAAAAACAAAATTTGTTTCTTTGCACAAAAATAAAAAAGAGGAAAGAAAAATGAGAAGGCAACCAACCACATCCCCTTCATTCTCTTTTTTTTATTTCTTTCGTCTTTTTTATTTTTATTATCGTCAAATCACAATACCAAAGCATGCAAAACACCCACCAACGCCTCGGCACCCACACAGCACCCCCATCAAGGCAACAAAAATTAGAGCAGGCAGGAACAGTGACGAACCAACGATGCTCCCTCCTCGACACCCGAAATCCAAGCGAGAAACGACCCCCAATCCAACACCCGACAAACAAATGCGGGTCAAAAGACAAATCCGCTGCAAACAAACAAGAACCGCCAGAAACGACCCCCAATCCAAGTCAGCCAAACCGAAATTCAAGAATTTTAAACCAAATCAAAATCAAATTCAAAACTCCATCCAACGTCCAACAATCAAGTTAATGT